>PVJC01016579.1:0-33539 GCA_004026665.1 Murina feae | reverse complement strand
GGGGGGGGGGGGGGGGGGGGGGGGGCGGCACATAACCTGCACACTGGGGAGGAGGCAGGCAAGACTTTCTTGAAGCAGCAACATTATAAAGTGAGTAAAGATGAAAGAAATGGAGGAACATGCTGAGAAAAGAATGTGCAGAGTTTGAAAGAGTGAACATCCAAGCTCCTGTAAGAAGTTCAGGGGGGTAAAAGGAACATGGAGATATAGCGTGAGACACAGGTGAGGTTCGCCAGGTAAAAAGGCTGATGACTGCCTTGTGGGTCAAGTAAAGAGGGGCCGTCCTGATGGCCAGGTGCAGGCCAGGGCCTGGACAGTCGTAAGTAGGAAAATGAATGACAGTTTAGAAAGATGACTGGCTGCTTCAGGCGTCTATTTGGGAGGGCACTGTGATGATGAGCCGAACCAGGAGAGAAGCTGGAGAAGAGAAAAAAACCATGGATTTTCCCTCTTGCATGCTTGAGTTTTTTGGGAGAGGAACCAGTAATTGATGGAATGGGGGGTGGGGAGAGGATCTCGGTCTTGGCCCCTGAATGCATAGCTCTTATTTGCCTTTAAACCAGCAGATATCTCCACTGAGCCTTGGATGGGCAATTTTGCTCAATAAGTATCTTCCAGAATGAATGAGATTCAGATTCACTCCTCAACACACCACCTCCCCTCCCTGCTGTCTTCCCTAATATATAGCTGTTTTATTTTACAAACTGCAGATTATAAATGTGAACTACATCTTTATCAATTGTCAGATCTCCAGAACTTTTTATGAAATGTCTGACATGAATAAGGCACCCGAGAAAGGGATTTGCATTTGGCAGGCAGTTGGTAAATAGTGCATAGATATTTTGATTAGTGCCTTTCCAGAAAGCCCAGCACATTTTAATTGGCTTGATCATTTAATCATTCTTTTCTCTTTGATTTTATAACTGTCATTTAAGGTGAGTGGGTCATTATACAGGTAAACACCCTTTGTAATTCACCCAGTAGAACAAACTCATCCAAATGGTCAAAGGTATTTAATAATTGTACTTCATTATCAACTTATATGTTGTGATGTAGATACTACTCTCAAATATAGGCCAAGACATATATAATGCACGGGTGAAAGAGAACAAGTCATCAGCCCAGTCTTACATGTGTAGAACCATATATATATACATATGTTAAATATTTAGGTTTATATAATCACAAAGCAGTTACAATATATGTAGCAAATTCATTAATCTGCTTGGAATAAATCTATGAACATATACAAAGGCATCGATAGTTTATCATATTTTTCATATTTAGGTGACTAGGTTTTGTCATATTTCTGACATTTTTGTCATATTTGTTGCAAAAGATTTTAAATTCTCCTTTGAATATTTCCAAGTCAAGTCTGTAAATGAAGTTAAAGTGTGCAATTAACGGGGTGTCATGATTTGCCCCAAGGTTGTCATCGATGAAGGATCCCAATGATCTTAGGGTCATGCCTACAAATCAGATGTCCACACTTGATCAATTCCTTCCAGGTTTGAAATAGAGCTGTAACATTAACCCTGCATCAGGTAGTAAACCCTAGGCTTGAATAAACACCTTAGCTGAAAGAGAGTCAGGAAAGCAGAAACATCTTTCAGACTCCAGTAACAGGCTTGGGGCCTGGAATATTTATTTGTAGACATAACGTGATAGCCTGACTGCTTGGCTAAACTTTCATACACAGCAGTCCATGCCTGCATCAACTGGAGTCTGCCCTGGAATCTCATTAGATTCACCCTGGCCAATTACTAAAAGTGCTTTCTTCTAGTAGTGTAAGTGTTATTACTGCCCAAGTAACTGCTATGACTTGTAGTATACTGTTATCGTTCTGGGTATTCCATTGCATTTTTGTCCAACTTTCTTTTTTTATCATATTTGCGTGGAAAGGAAAGAGGAAAGGAAGTGAGGAAGGAAAGATACATTTTAAAAAACTGCAGAGATGCAAAAGCTTGAACAAGTTGGAAAACTCTTAAATGTTATGCCTTGTAAAATACACAGGTGAAAAAAAAAAATAACGCGCAGCCACAGGAACTACAGAGAACATCCATTTGTATCTCCTCCTATTCCGCGCTCTTTTGAGAATGCTTAGTAAATGTCATGGGCAAGGTAATGTGCTTCTTTTTAAAGCCTCAACTTTACTTTGTGCAAATAACACTAAAACAGCCGTCCCCTGTATCCCAGTTAACAGTTTGAATTGAACGAAATAAATCTGAATGCACTGGTGAAATAGACTATAAGTCAGCAGGCCAGCATTACCTGCGTAATCAGAACCTATATTAAAGAGTGAGAGAGAAGAGATAAAGATTGGGGCGGGGTGAGACGGGAGGGAAAGTCCAAACAGCAGAGAGAATTCTCATCCGTCTACAATAACAGAGCTAGAAGAAGGAAGGGAAACAAATGACGCTATTAACACTAAAAAGAGCAGAGGTGAAGCAGGTATCCATGATGACGACAACAATAACAACAACAAAAAACCCACAAAAAATCATGAGTGGTTTATGTTACAAGCAAAGTTATTGTTGGTTTTTGCTGTTGTTGCTGGAGTGTTTGAATTTCCCCGACTTTGGCCAATGCAGAAACAAATGTGAATGAATTCCCTTTACCCACGGTATCTCTCGCATTTATTTTGGGGGCTGAGTTGACCATGTGAGGTATCTCACTTAAGAATACCCTAAGGATCAGCTTCTTGCTTTATTTGATAAAGAATACAGGCAACCCACACAACTTTCCTTGTGCAGGAACTCATAAATCAAAGTACAAGACTAGTAAGAATGCTCAACCACCTAAGCGTGGTCCCTATTTTGCTTCGGTGAATTGTTATTACATCAATCGTCATTTATTATACAAAGGGACACTAATGACGGCAAAAGGTGGTACAATGAACAGTTAGCATCAGTCCAACAGGAGTACATTGGGATTTCTCCAAGCAGCATAGTTCAGTGTTTGATTACCCTAGTCAAGTAGGTGGTGTGGTGTTGGTTGGCTGCTTGTCTGTAGCATTGTTCTATTCCTCTGGCTTACCAGTTTCATTCAGATATAACAGATCCCTGGTTATTCGATGGGGAAAGACACTTTAATCCAATTTATGTCAAATGCAGGGAAGTCTGGGTTTTTTTTGGCATGCATTTTTGTTTTGTTATTTTTTTTCCTCTGGGTGTTCACAATGTCAAAGTGCTTTTACACCGACATCGTAACATGCTGCATTTCTTCAAAGTTCACCATGGTGTCTCTCATAAGAAAAGCAATTAATTATGGTTTTCCACTTTACATGCTGAAGGAGCAATTTTCAATTTCCAACACCATAGTACATTTTGGTAAGATATAATTCATATCCATTCTCCCCTCCCCCTTCACTTTCTTAAATCAAGCCACATTATCATATAAATTCATGCAATATTAGACCAGTGGGAAAGTAAAGCCTTTTTTTTGCCTATCACACAATGAACACATTCGAGGAACACCATAAATCATGCTTGTCAGGAGATTCAAAAGAATCATCTGTGTAGCTACCTTGTTTCTTATTTAGAAAGCACAGACATGAAACAACATAATACAGTTGGGCCGCATATCTAATTTGCATATGGCTGTCTCTTTTTAATCTGTTTTCAAAGGATGGATATAATTAGCAAGTTTCAATTTATCTTCGAAACCACTGAACTACGTTGATTGCCTCCAGGATGACATCACTCATGTGCACTAGCATATCTGGACTCCTAGACAGAGTAATGCAGTGGGTTTTGTAGCTAAAGAAGTGAATATCGCAAGTTAAAAAGTAACAAACTAGTCAGCCATGCAAGATGCATAATTCATCACAAAGAGATCAGCATTATAACTTTAACCTATTTCCTAGCCCCTCCCCCTCAATGAAACAGGCAATTCAAGCAAAACACAAATGATTTGGTATGACCAACTTACTAGTCTACAACCACTGGCGAAATAAGAATTAAGTAATCAGATTCTTTGGAGGCACTGTATGGATATATTCTCTGTACTTCTCTAATTTCAGCTCCTCATCTAACTTTCCTTTACATATGCTTTCAAATTAAGAATCTTCCACAGGATGAATTCTCCCTGACCCATATTCTCAAAGGAGTTTTTTTGGGCTAGGACATTTGACTTTAAGTGAATGATAATGAGAAACATCACATTTAACTTGTCAGCTACAAAATAAAATGTGTAATTTATAAGACAATACATTATTTAGTGATACCCAACTTTTAAAAATTGTATGATTCAAATGTGTGGTTCTGAAACTATAACTGCACCAAATGTACATAATACTTGACTTGATGTTTCCCCAAAATACCAGTTTGTGTGCCCATGTATTCCAACTATAGCCTAGAGTAAAAACAAAGATAAAATGTTTTCACAAGAATAATATATTATCACTAAGCTGATTATTTTTCTGGAGAAATGAGGAACTATAAAAATAAAACTAAATTGGTCTGTTTTCATTGATGTTCTTCATTTTACTCTTTAAGCAAAAGAGTGACATGATATTTGCCTTGCACCAAAAAGAATAGAAACACTGAGAAAGAAGCAAAATAGAAAAAAAAAAAGAAAAGAAAAGAAAAAGAAAATTCTTGCAAGTCAGTTAAGAAGATACTTGCTCCTGGGACCCGAACCCCTGACACTGGTGCGGGCTGGAAATCACTCTGTTTGATTCCAGTTGGCTGGCTGAGTGCAGGGGGCTAGGGTGATCAATGACAAGGGAACGGAAGGGTCTGCCCAACAGCAGCTCCTGGACAATCAAGGACAAAGTCCCAGCGAGGCCAGCTCTAAGTACCTGTGACACTAAAGAATGTGTCCTTCATACACAACAGCATTAGCACTATTTAATTTCGTAAATCAGATAATTTCTATTCGCACTTCATACAGTGCCTAGCTCCAAGTTAAGCTTTGTGCAGACAACTACCACCCATCTCTAATGAGCTTAAGATCCAGATTCATATCTGTACTAAAGCCTGCCTCATCGGCTTGATCAGAGGCACCTCCTTCTTTGCTTTGATTCTAAATTGCTGCCTGGTATTATATAAACTGGTCATTTACAGGTTAATGCCAATAAAGTCCAGTGGTTTCCTAGTGCATAATATATTTATGTCTAAAAAGAGAGACACCCCCCCCCCCCTTATTAATTCACTGAGGTTCTTTATTCTTCTCTTTAGTAACAATAGGGTATCTGCTTATTGATTTAAAGCTTCCTAACTATTCAGAAACCAGAGACTGAGTCTCGGCGATAAGGAATGTCTTGCTGAGAAACAGGCTGTAATTTATACCACCACTTGAGGCCATACCATGCATTTTTCTAGGAAAAAAATTAAAAATGCCAAACTCCCAGTGATGAGCATGCCACTGCCTCCTGAGCTCTTTTGTGATAGAAATAATTAGCTTTAAAATATTCTGTCAAGATCCTGAGATGCGACACTAACACATGATCACTTCTAGTAGATGCTGGTAGTTTCTTGTAACAACTGGGAGGCTCCGACTCTGTACCGGAACAAACACCTTTTTGTTCTATCTCAGTAAACTTCTTGCCTGGGAAGAAAAGCCTTCATTTAACCTACCTGAAGCAGTCTGGCTATCTTGAGCAGCTTCACCTAATGGCTTGTTTAAATTATTAACATGCATTTCAACCAGCAAGCTTCCTGTGTTACAGCTGTCTAGCTGCTGGCTTTATAATCTGCAAGTTATTATGTATCTTAATGGCTGTCCCCCACTTCTTGGGGAAGCTTTGGAGGCAGGCAGCGGTAGGGACAGGAGAGGCAAATAATCACTTGATACTAAAGGCCAGAATGAGGCCAGAATTATATGCAGCTTGAGCTTTGTAAATTAAGGTTAAGTGTGTGATGTTGAATCCGAAACACTTTCTGTTTCAGGCTTTGTTTGTTGAAACGCCTTGGTTGGCTCCCCGTGATACACTGGACACCCTTTTCTCTGGTGTGAGTTTGATCTAAGCATTTGCAGAGAAGCATGAGGCCTCTGAGATGAAGAGCGGTTGCTGTCACCACTAACCCCTGACAGGGCGCTGTTGCCAAACCTGCTTCACCTCTCCGAGAAGCTCCATTCTTTCCTAGAGTCCCTGGGATGTCATGCTACTCCTGTGCTTCAAAAAACAGACAATGCAGGAGACAGAAAAGGAGGCACACTGGGCATACCCAACGGTGGACGTCCTTATCACATCCCACCCTCTGCGTGCATCTTCTTATACTTGTTGCGGGGACATTTTAAAATCCTCTCAATGGGTAACTATTGACACTTACAGCTTTTGTGAATTAGCTAAAATAAAACGATATTATTGGAAGCATATGAGTCATGTGCTTCCTGGGAACTAATTCTGCCTTTCTTGATTTTTCTGAAATATATCGTGGAAATTCCAAATTTCACTTTTCTTAGTGGAGAAGCTTAGTAGACTAACGTTCTGGGCTGCATCTCCCAGTGCTACAGCATAAAAGGGCACGAATGCCACCAACTGTGTTTTTGTTACTGCCATTACAAGAGACTGCGCAGGTGGATGACCTGCCCATCTAGCCTTATGGTAGCGATGACCTTCATCAAGGAAAAACAATGTTACCCCAGTATCCATCCTCAGAGGAAGACAAGAAACGTTTTAATTCACTTAATGTCACAAAAATCCTCCTTATAGTAATCTAACTTTTGATGTATTGCATAGTCAGATTTTTTAGAAGCACATGTACTTTGCACAATTCTACAGCAACACAGTGGATTATATCATATTTTCCACACTGACACCTCCCAGTACACAATGACATCTATTGGAGAATGGAGAGAAATTCCCGAAGCGAAACTGAGTTCCACCAGGACAATTTCCATATCTAATGTACCAGTTCTTTAGAGGTCAGTCTTGTAAAAGTCTTCTCTCCTTTTTCCCTGAGGGAAGTGGTTATTTTTGGTGCATTTGGCCCTGAAAAATTCCATTGCAAATTCAGTCCCTGACCCATGACAGAGAAGAGAATACATTCATCCAACCTCAAGGGGTTTACATGGTATGATCCATTTGCAAATGGAGTCTGTTTTTGGTGCTACCACCCTAACTGACAAAATATACGCTCCCTTCATTTCACGTGGTCCTCTTTCAATTCAAAGCTCTTCCTTTAAGATCTCTAAGTTTGGAATTGTGTTGTACAGTGACAACATTTAATGTACATGTAAGGAAAATGGGAGACATTTGGATGTTTGACTTTAAAATATAAAGAAAATATATTTATTGTCAAATGTTCTATGTTCTTTCTTTTTTTAAAAAAAGGAGTAGTAACTTGACAGTGAGGTCGAACAAACTAAGAAGGTGGGTTCCACATTACAAGCTGTTTGGCTTAATAAACTAAGTCACTGGCATCATCTGAATCCATTTTTCTAATAATGGTAACTTCAATAATCTACCGCTCAGGAAATTATGGGACAATGTCCAAATTAGAAGTCATCACTTTGTAAATACATAGTTATTTAACAAGGGCTAAGGTTTAGTGTGTTTCCCTCTAGGGCAAATTATCAGTATGTAATTATGCAATTTGGGGAAAGTCATGCAATAGATATTCTGAGGAGGGGGGGGACCCAACCCAACATTTTGACAACTAATCCATACCTCTCACCTTTTCTGTCATATCTGGAAACAGCAGAGCTATTCTGATTTTTTATTCTGATTATACACTAAGCATATGTGTGACCCATTAGCCTGGTTTTCATAGATTTCTGAAACTAACTGTAGATGACCTTAAAGAGATGTCAACAGAGTTGGTGGTTTAATCATTACCTTTCTTTCTTCCTGACAAATTGTGCGGATGTCATAAAAACCAAATGGAAGGCCACAGATCTCTCCAGCAAATTCAGAATGATACACATATCTACTCCACATCGATCTGATGGAAGGCCAGCTGCTACCGGCCCTTGCTTCCATCAGTAACCATACCTCCCTCTAGTGTGTTGTCACCATCGCAAGGGCTAAGAGTGACATTTCCAAATACATTATAAAATATTTTCCATGTCCTATTATTTTCCATTTTCTTGATAGTCTTTCTTCTGCATGCTCTGAGGAAAAAGAACCTGTCCTTAGAGAGCGGCCTTTGATCTAGAATTTCAGATTTAGAACATCAAGTTTGAGAAATGGATACAAGGACAAGGAGGACGCAGAAGACTCTGAAATGTGGACTCGAGGGCCTGATGCATGGTCTCCCTCTCCTTTTGCAGACCAAGTTCTGTGGCTTCCTTCCCCTGAACCCAGTCTCCAATTCTTTAGACCACTGTCATTCAAGAGAAGCTCTAGCGAGATGAACGATGGAGGGAAACTGTGACCGAGAACAAAAGTAGGGTTATCTTTTCATTAAGAAGAACTTGTAAAATTGAGGCTTTGATCATGGACACAAACAGTGTGGTGAAGGCCTTGGGGGGAGAGGGATGTGGGGGCTCAACAAGGGGGAAAGAGGGACATCTGTAATACTTTCAATAAAGACACATTAAAAAATAAATAAAAAGCATCTTCTCAGGGACTTTAAATGGTTCTACTTAGCAAACCTCTTTCAGCCATAAGGTAGTTAGATATTCTTTTAATTTTCTCGTTCCCTGAAAGACAAACCTGGAGGATGGTTGCATATAAACTGCCCAGATCCCTGTGGTGAGTGGGGTCCTGGTGCCTGGTGAGAAGGACAGTGTTCCTTGTGGCAGAGCAGGGCAGAAGGCTGGCTTTGCTGATGCCTGAGCTGGATTTGAGTCTGAACATTTATTAGTTCTGGGGCTTTAGAAAAACACCAGCAAAATAACAGTAAAGCTTGCTTTATCATATTTATCCTTGTGCTAAGACATTGATATTCATCTTCTCATTTAATGTGACAAAAAATCCAATGAGAAGGGCACTGTTATTGAACTCATTTGAACAGAAGCAGCAAAAAAAAAAAATTCAGGGAAATTATTAACTTGTCCAACATCTTAAGGTACTCTTTAAGTACCTTATTTATATATTTATGTTTGTGAACAGAGTATGTTGCTTGCCTGAACAATATGGAACTAGGTATAAGTAAATAAATATAGATCTATTAAATAACATTTTATGTCTTTTTATGTCTATAATAGGGGCCCGGTGCCCAGAAGTTTGTGCATTTGGTGGGGGGAGGGAGTGAGGTCCCTCAGCCCGGCCTGTGCCCTCTCACAGTCTGGAACCCCTTGGGCGATGTTCACCTGGTGGCGTGCCTGGCCAGTCAGGGTGAGGGGCTGATGGCTGTTTGCAAGCTAGCTAAGCCCCCCAGTGGGGACCCTCACTCCATGAGGGTGTGGCCAGCCTGGATGAGGGGCTGAGGGCCATTCTCTGGCTGCCCACAGTCCCTTCAGGGTTCGGGTCCCTACTGGGATGCCTGTCCAGCCTGGGTGAGGGGCTAAGGGCTGTTTTTAGGCTGCCCACAGCTCCCATTGACCCAATGTCCCAGCGAGGCTGGCTGGAAGCAGGTTTCTGGGGTTTATTTATCTTCTATAATTGAAACTTTGTTGCCTTGAGCCGAGGCCTAGGCAGGCAATGAAGCCTCCTGTTTGCTTTAGCTCTGTGGCTTCTATAATGGAAACATTGTTGCCTTGAGCAGATGCCCAGCCGGCCTATGCAGGCAGTTTCTTCTATCGCTGGCCTCCTCTTTGCTCTAGCTCTGTGGCTGCCGGCCACCATCTTGGCTGGGTTAATTTCATACATCCACTCTGATTGGCTGGTGGGTGTGGCTTAAGTGTAATGGAGTGAGGGTCAGTTTGCATATTACTCTTTTATTAGATTAGATTCTTAGACCTTTGACTTATTTCACACAACTTTTCCAAGGAAGAACAAGACTTGTATCATGTGCCTTTTTCAGAAATAATTTTAAAGTTTTCTATTTAATATTACACTTAGAATTTAAAAATTATAATGAGGACAATTTTTATAATTTTTTGACAATTAGTCCACTGAGAGGTTGTTAGGCTAAACAGAATTTCTTCAAAGTACACATTCTTCTTTATTCAGAAAAAAATAAGAGAGATAATAGTTTTAAAAATGTATTTTCTTCAAAAAATAAAAACAGATCTATGAGAAACAGATCAAGAATAACTTGCACAATATCTGCTAAGAAATAGTGATTTTTTAAAAAGTCTTACTGAAGAACAGTTACTGAAATATATACATTTTGTGTGTGAGTATCAAGTATCACCTAACGAATAATTGAGGAGTCTGAATACCAGTTTTCATTCTCCCAAAGGAAACACTCAAGTGTCTAAGATCATGGGATGTGCTCCATCCCTGTAACTTCTGATATGGTCATAATAAAATAAGACAAGAAGGGCATGGAGATTAGGTAAAGGGCTATAAAATTAAGAACTCATCAAAATTCCTGCTGCATTTGCTATCTCTTAAGTATTTCCATTATATACTTATTCTGAAAAATTGCATTGATTTACATATTAATGTTCTGCATTTCAGCAGGTGCCCTTTCTGTTCTCACACAACAGAACACACTCTGTGGCATACACTTCACCTACGTGACTCAGCCATCAAAAGGAAATTTGAGTGGGAGGAAAGAGAAACAGAAGGAATACTGTGACACCCTTTGTTCTCTTCAATGCCTTGGATTTTAAATCTTTAACTGTCACTCAACTGAACTCTATTTTTGTCAGTTTGCCTATCAGTCATGATGGAGAGTTTAACCTAGGGTAAGCCATGGGTTTGTCTTTGAACCATTTTTCTTATTTTTTAATGTTTCCAGGCTTCTTGACTGGAGAACAATAAAAACAAATTTTAAGTATCTGTTTGTAGTTTCAGTTTTATCTCAGTGACTTCTGGGCAAGTGGGGGGGGGAAAATGACAGGAAGACATTCTTCATGTGACCATTGTCCATTGGAACATCTGTAATGATGGGAATGTCCTTTATCTGAGCAGCCAATGCAGCGAGCATTAGCCACAATGACTTCTGAGCACTTGAAATGTGGTAGTACAATTAACTGGTTTTCAATATTAACTTAGGTAATATTTATTGATTTAAATAAATAAATAGCTATGGGTGGCTAGCAGCTACAGTATTGAACAGCCCAGCTTTATATATGGCCAAGCCATTTCTGGGAAAGTGTGAAGGGGAAATGCTGGAGAAATAACTCATCCATGTCTTTATAGCCAGATTTGGAAATTCCCAATCTTACTCGGTTCTTTTATATTTTTCCCTCCTTTTCTTTCTTTTGTTTTTAACATTGCTGAAAGCACCTCCAAATCTTTGAAATTACATCAAATACTACAAATCAGGGTGTCAAATTCCTTTTTTTTAGAGATAATTTTTATGAGAGTTTATATGAACCAAACTGATGACATTTCAGTGGTTCTCAACCTTTCTAATGCCACGACCCTTTAACACAGTTCCTCATGTTGTGGTGACCCCCAACCATAAAATTATTTTTGTTGCTACTTCATAACTGCAATTTTGCTACTGTCATGAATTGTAAATATCTGATATGCAGGATGTATTTAGGCGACCCTGTGAAAGGGTCACTCGACCTCTAAAGGGGTCGAGACACACAAGTTGAGAACCTCTGTATTAGATGCCTGGGAGCTAAATCCCAAATGCTTCCTCCAGTTCTTAACAGAACCCTCATTGCATTTGGACACTCTTTCACCCTTCTCATTTAAAACTCTTGCATTAACCACAGCCACTATTCTAAATTGTCTCCACATGCAAGGCTCTTACTCATCCGCATTCTCCTTCTTGCTCAGAAAATACTCTATGCCTCATCCACAAAGGAATCCAAGGACATGCATTAGTTCTGTCGATATGCACATCACTGCCACGATACATCAGTCATTCTCTATTCTTCCATGCCCCCCTCTCCCTGTCAACAAAGATACCTACTTTCTTCTAAGGCTCGCCCCCTGTACCTGTGGCAAAGCATATCCCCTCTTGCGTCAAGAAGTCTTATCCATTAATTATCCCCTTTCTATCTTTGTGTCTTTAATATACCCACTCATTCCTCTACTTAATGCAAACAAGTAATTCTTCCTGGTCCTCTCCACTGATGGCACTTAACACTGTCATAATTATCATACTTTGCTTCCCCTGACAGTCTAGGTCAAGCATGTCAAACTCAAACAGGTCAAATAAACAAAAGCTTCAATATTCATAGAAACGTAGGTTTTTATTTCAAAAAGTAAAAAACAAAAAACAAAACAAAACAAAAAAAAGCAACAAAAAAAAACAAGAGCAATGATAAAAATAATGTTTTCTTCCTGACACTTGGCATCTCTTCTCTGCTTCTCTGCTACTTTAGTTCCAACTTTGAGGGAAAACTTGTTCACAGTGATTACTTTAAAAACTGACCTAAGTTGAAATCAGTAATTCTGGCTCTGACTGGAGACGTATTTCTTTTCATAATTGTAAATAACTGCTCACACCGCTATATTGTCTGGGCCACAAAAACCTTCCTGTAGCCCACAGGTTGCGAGTCTGACATGCTTGGTCTAGGTTCTACCTTAATCGCCCAATCCAAACTACTTCTATATACTTCCTCAGGCCTTTGTGTAGCTCTTTAAATGCTCATTGTTATTTGATAATATCCATCATTCCTGTCCCTAAAACTGAGCATTACTTAAGTCAGGCATCATCCATCTACAACCCTCAGGCTAAGCCTAGCCTGCTGATGTTTTTGTGGTGTTTTTTTGTTTGTTTGTTTGTTTGTTTTTACAGGGCATAAGAGCTAAGGGTGTTATTACATTTCAAAGCATTTTACATTAAAATTTTTAAAAAATCACATTTCATGGCGTGTGAAAATATTAGAAATTCAAATTTCATTGTCCATAATGAAGTGTTATTGGAACACAGCTGCCTTCATGCTACAAAGTTAAATAGTTACCACAGAAACTATATGACACTCTCCTTTCCCTTCATTTAAATCTGGTTACTCAAAACAGAAGAGGTTTTATTCACCCTTCCCTATAGTACTTTTTCTTCCCATTATTACTTTACTGTATGATTATCAGTATTCATGACTAATCTCCAAGACTCTACTATAATCTCCTTGAAGGTGTGGCCTCATCTGATTCCCTTTGCACTGAATTCCTCAGAGCATCCAGGTCAGTGTTTGAGGTAGGTTTTGTTAATTGTCTATCCAACAGCTATCCTTTTCCCTTTTTCTGGCCAGTAGAACCTCCATTTATCCATGATATTCAGGTAAGATACACTGAGCTCCCTCCAGTGGCTTAGTCATTATTGGCCTAAACCAGTCAATATTGGTGGCTATTTTGATCTGCTCAGGCTGCTATAACAAAATACCATCAACTGAGTGGCTTAAATAATGGATAATATCTCACAGTTCTGGAGGCTTGGAATTCTAAGATCAGGTGAAAGCAGGGTTGGGTGTTTGGTGAGAGCCCTCTTCCTGGCTGGTAGTCGGTCGCCTTCTTGCTGTATCATCACATGGTGAAGAAAAGAGAGTACCAGTTTCCCCCTTTTATTCTGAGAACACTAATCCTATCATGAGGGCTCTCTCATACCTCCTCTTAACCTAATTACCTCCCAAGAGCCTCACCTCCAAATACCATCATAATTGGGGGTTAGGGTTTCCATGTAGGAATTTAGGGGGTGTACAAACCTTTAGTCCCTAAAATAGTTAACTGAAAGGCAAAGGGGACCTTCAGAGAAAGCTTTTTCTTTCTTAATAAAAATTGATGTATGAGAAGGAACACCGTGGCATGCCTGGAACAGCTCCCCCCATCCTGCTATAATGAAAGTGGACACAGTTAGCACACTCAAGCTCTCAGGTGGAAGAATGGAAAGGCTCTGGTCTCTGATGACTTATTTAACTGCTGAATTAACCAGTCCCTTAGTTCTAGACTTTTTTTTTTTTAAGGAATAAAAGAAATCCATTCCATTTGGCTACTTTTAGTCATGTCTTCTGTTACTTACAGAGTTGTGTGAGTCAGTCTTAAGCAAATATTTATTGAAATGTAATTGCATGAGTGTGCATTTAAATACTTACATTTATATTATTGAGAAGGCTAAAAAGGGCTAATTCAAAGGTAGCCCTGATACTTTGGGGGGGTGGGGGTAGGAATTCATGTTAGTAGGCTCCGTGTGCATTTTTAATGACCTGCAACTGAGACATTGCCTCCTTTCCCGAAAATACATTTGCAAAACAAGCCATGAGCGCTGGGAGGGTGGTGTGTTGGGGGTGGGGGATTGTTAGTTGGCATGGAACCCTTGGAACACATGGGGAAGGGTAAATGAAAAGAAGCACTTCCTCCAGGGCCTCAAGGGAGGGAGTACATTTGCAAAACAATGAACTCCAGGGGCAGTTATAAGGCAGAATTCTCGCGTGCTGCCCGCACTGTGATCTGGAAGATTCCCAGAGGCCACGCATGATTAAAACTGTGATTTCTCCACTTTTTCAAAGTGTAGCTTAGTTTTTTGGTCTTTCTGCAACATTATACCTGTATTCTATATTCAGCTGTGCCATGTGTTTTTATTACTTTGCATTATTACATAACAAAGGCATAATACTTCCTTGGAAACTCTTTGGTGAAATAAATCTCTATTCTATATATTCTCTCAGCATTAAAAACATTACTGATATCTATAATATCTGCTTGTTGACTGAATGGCACTAATAAATGTTTGGTGAGAGGTGAAGATAGGTAGCTAGCAGGAGGGAAGTAAGAGTTATGTTCTGATTTCTGCCAAGTGGGTCATGTGCAGCAAAAATGTGTGAGTGAAATGTGTCATCCAGAAACCAATTAAATAAATAAAGAGAGAAATAAAGAAAGGAGGGAAGGAGAGAAAGAAAAGAACAAACAAGAAACAAAGAAAGGAAAAAGGGCAGGAGGTTGGAAAGAAGGAGGGAAGAAGGAAGAAAGGAGGAGGTAAATATAAAGAACATCTTGTATGCGAATGGTGAGCAGGTTGCAGAGGTTAATCACCCAATATTGAGGTGGCTTCAGAAAGAAAAGCAGATGGTAGAACTTCTTCTTTTTCCTCGTGGTCATGAAACACTGCTAATTGAAGTAGCAACTGAACAAGCTGCTCTTTCATTTCCCCAGAGATATTTATGTTTCATTTAGGTTCTGATTTTATGTTCACCACCACCACCATCCCCTCCCGCCCCCATTACTCTTTGTTTCTGGCATTCAAGCCCATTCCCCACAATCCTGCTTCCTTCTCCAGGAAGACAGGCAAATGAATCAACTACCATCACTTCTCAGAGCAGCTTTCAAGACTGAATACATTTCCCTGAGAGAACAACAGTGAGGTAATTTGAGTACAAGTGGCACATCCCAAATCAGAAATGGCATTCTCCTGAGAGCCAGATGGATGCCAGGCTTGAGAGAAAGAAAATGAAATAGGAAGGTCTTCTTCCTAAGTCTATTTAAAAATATATGTATTATTGATTTCAGAGAAGAAGGGAGAGGGAGAGAGAGAGAAACATCAATAATGAGAGAGAATCATTGATCGGCTGCCTCCTACACACCCCCTACTGGGGGTTGAGGACCAAGCATGCAATCTGGACTCAAATCTGGGACCCTTCAGACTGAAGGCCAATGCTCTATACACTGAGCAAAACCAGCTAGGGCTAAGTCTATGCTTAACCATAAAATAGGATGTCCTTAGAGCCAATTAAGAATTCAGAAAAATTTTTAGTTTCTTTGTTCAGTTCAGGAATCTTGGAACTGGAATAGAATTAAGGTTAGCAATGACAATTCCACTGTCTGTGTATCTTGGACTATTTAGAACATTTTCACTCATTTCTGAGAGAGAGAGAGAGAGAGAGAGAGAGAGAGAGAGAGAGAGAGAGAGAGAGAGAGAGAGAAATTGAGATTCCTTCCTGCAGATCAGGCTTGTTTTTTCCAGAAATGTTAACAGCATTAAAAGTGCTAAGAAATGTGCTAACCCAGCTTGCCCACATATTTATATCTCTGTCAGGATACAGTATTGTATTTACCAAGATTAAATTATCTCCTGTCAAAACTCAATGAAAATCATGGTGCACCAAGCCATGCTTTAGAGATGTAAGCATCTATTTCAAAATACAAACTACATAGTAAGGTACTTGTATTTATAGGGTTATATTGTACAAAATGGAAACAATCTGAAATACTAGGCATTTCACTGACAGCAAAGCCTGAACTTGTTGATTTAGGAGAGACGGTTGGATACTAGATACTGAAGTTAGACTAAGTAGAAATCAGTTCAAGTTTCAGATCTGCCACCCACCAGCTGTGTGGATCTTATTATAAATCACCAAGTACCTGGGAAATGGGGAAAATTCCTGCTCTGCCTGTTCATCATCACTTATGATGAACAAATAAAAATGTGAAAATATTAATCAAACCGTAAGAAATTACATAAATAAATGGGAGGAACTTTGAAAGCTGGTATTTTTCAACTCAAAGATCATTTTATTTTTCCTAAGAGAATCAATTTTTGTTGCTAGAATAACAGAGTTTTAGGCGTAATAAGAAAAAGTTAAAACTCTGTAGTCAAGCTTCATCACTGGACAGAAAAAGCACATACACCCAGAAAATATTAATGACTTATCCAAGGCTAAAAAAAATAAAGAAAAAGGCCCAGCTGGCACGGATCCGTAGTTCAGCGTCGACCCAAGAACCAAGAGGTCAAGGTTCCACTCCCGGTGAGGGCACATGCCCAGGTTGCAGGCTCGACCCCCAGTGTGGGGCATCATTGATGTTTCTATCTCTCTCTCCCTTCATCTCTGAAACCAATAAAAATAAAACAAATAATAAATGAAAGAGGGAAAAGCACTATATTTGATAAAGAAGTGTAGATTAGAATGCCTTTTTCTTAACCCCTAGCTTATTGTTAATTCCACTGGAAAATGCCACAGCCTGTTAAATGTAGAAGTGTTTATCCAGATCTTACTGCTTAAAAATAATCTTAGACTGTTGTGGAATCTTTTGATTACAAGGCGTATTTTCAAACAAAAACCTCACTTTTATTATATCCTATCTTAGATGGGTTTCGGGGCAGATATTAGTTTCATTTCAAAGTGAGGATTTTCAGGACAGAGGGATGGGTAGCAGAGCCAAGCATGGAATCAACATTTTGCACTCAGCCTGGAGCTCTTCCCACCTCTCCGCTATCGCCATCATATCTTGTTTATAAGGGATTCTGTCTCTTTTAATGGTGCTTAACACTAATATTTTAAAAAATAGGACAGAGTAAAATTACTTTTTCTGGAGGAGTCTTGTGATACCCTTGGCGACGTCTGCAGACACCCAAGGGTATCTGAAAACTAGGATGAAGAATGCTATACTAGATTATTCTAACTCCCAAAGTAATCTGTCTCTAATAACCATCATAATTACCTTCTACAGTATCCAGACCCTGCTCTCTGCACCAGGCAAATACTCACTGCAGCTAAGATCTCCACTGTGAAACACCCCTCAATGCTATGTGGCCAGAAGTAGACTTCCATTCCCCAAATGCATTCTGGGACAATGACACAGGGGTGTTATCTTCCAAGCTCTTATATGAATGTGGAAGCCCCGTTTCATGTTCACAAACTAATCTTCCCAGGAACGCTTAGTGAAATGAACCATTCTTTGCTAAAATCATGAAAAGAAAAGTATAAATATACACGAAATTAGCATTTGAAAATATTCAATGTATCGACAAGATCTCAGGCAACCTTTTGTGCCCACCTGTCCTCTCTGCACTAATCCTTTCTTCCCTCCCCTTACCCCCTACCACAGGCAACCCAGAACCACCTATGCTCCAAGAGGATGCTCAATCAGGGAAGTATCTAGTGTCATTTATACTCACGATTCTTCTCATGCAAATGCCTGGGTTCTTTCCATGAAGCCTTATTTCTTATTATTCAATAAAACAGTTTTGCCTGCTATGGTAACTTCTGTGTCAGAAAACATGTGATGGCAGTACTATGTGGTTCTATGTGTAGTATGTTTATGATATATATCAAATATTGGTTGGTGGAGTGGAGAGGAGGGAAGAAAGAAAAAAGTACAAGCAAAATCTGTCTTTCAACTTAAAATTATGCCAGTAGGTTACTAATTACCTTAAGAAAAAGGATACCCATTTTTCCCCTGAAAAGATGAACAGGGAAATATTAAAAATTCACTGATATCTTGGCCACTAATAAGACTTTGATTACCAAGAAGCCATGACTAGATGAAATGCTTTGAATCCTTTGAAATGGAAGCTGCCAAAACCCATCAAAATTCTTTGGGGGATATCCATTCCAAAGCAATTATACAAAAAAAAATTATTACAATGAAAGAGAAGAAAAGTTTTTCTGGGGATCCACAATGCAACCAAGTGAATGGATCCAGAATGTCAGTTATGATATCACACCGACAGACCATGGATCTTCTAACATGTAAGACAGAAACTCCAAAAAGAACTTTCCTGTCCTTCTACCCTGCAGGACTCTAATCTCCTTCTGTGCAAGGAAACAGGTTCTCCTTCCTTCTTCCTGGGGAATGGCTCACAGTCAACTGCATGTAGAGGAGTTTTAGGGTTTTGCATCTCATGTTGCCTGATGCGATTGTTGATGAACAGCCCTGGATGGAGGAAACTAGGGCTGGGATTTATTTGACACGACTCACTGGAGACAACCACAGCCAAATGTCAGCAGTGAGTCCTCTCTTCCAGCCTGTGCAGGAATAGGCTCCAGGAAGACCTGACTCTACCAGAATTGGGGAGAGTGGACTTTTTCTGAGTTGACTCAGAAATGCTGACAGCAAACGGCAGGTCACTGCTTCAGCACAGTTGTCACTTTATGGTGTCAATGTGGAAATGATCAGTGCAATCTGGCAAGTGCAATTTTTCTCACATGAGTGTATTTAGGCAGGTGCTATACTTCACTGAGGTCATATATTATTTTTCTGTGTACTTTTTTACTCTACCACAGGTGGGAAAAGATTCACAAATATAGAAAAAAAGAATGATTCTAAGATTTAGTAGAAAATAAAAAAGTTTATTTTTCAAGAACCATAACATGGGTAATCCCTATCGCTAGAGGCATTGCTGCTACATATGATATACTCTAAACCTCCACTAAATCCAAAAGAAAAACAGGATTAAGGGCAAACCTAGAAAATACCTTCTAATATAGATCTCCGATATTATATGGCCACAATGCATTCTATTGTCATTTGTATATTTTCCCTGTTTGGTTTACAGACATTGTTACTTCCATTGTATTCATGGAAAGTTGCCAGAGCTACTCAAAGTAGGCTGTCATCAGAGCCTATGCCTATAGAGAAAGTTATATAGACTGCAGGGGCTAGTCTGTGTTTTGATGGCTAGTTTAAGAAAAAACAACAACACATAATTACACCAGTAAGACTGGTGGCTCTCTTGTCCTGATACAAGGTTAGTATCACATACAGTAAAGAAAACAATGCCAGCATTTGGAGTGACAGCTTAGAAACCAGCAAGAGATCATAATACCAGGTAGGCTGCTGGTTAGTAAGGTTCATAGATGTGTGTCTCTGGGCCTTGCTGGCTAACACAATTTTAGATGATTAAACCTTAATCTCTGAGGAAAGACAGATTCTTTAGAAGATGCCACATGTAGTAACTGTTGGGTAGCCAGCAATGCGTTATATGCTAGAACATAAAGAAGTATTAAGACATGGGCATGGCTTCAAAAAGCTCCCAGATCTACTTGGGGAAAACCATAGTCAATAAAATGGAGAAACAAATGAACACAAATGTGCATGTTCAATGCAGTGTTGAGTGCTGCCTCAGGTCTAACAGAAGCAAAAAGCCTGAAATATAATGCAGTTGGAAAATCCTGACTCTTATAAATTCTATATAAGTATAGTTATAATCATTATAATCACATATCATCTTTATATTAGTGTATACTATATATTTTCATGTTACATGATATTAATGAATATAATATTACCAAAAGGTCATCAACTGCTAGGTGTTTGTCATAATTGACTCATCATGACATTACCGATTAAAATAATTACCATACATTTTCAGATTAAAAATCTAAGAGTAGGCACCTTAAAAATGGTCTCCTAGTGGAGCTGGATTTAAATTTGTGTCCAAAGATTTCAAAGCTCATACTGGATCCCGTGACTACAGAGACCAGGGAAGGATTTATGGAAGAAGTCACGCTTTAACTCCTCTTCAAGAATTACCAGGACTTGCTTGGTTGGCAGGAAAACAGCAGGGCATTTCAGGCAAGAATGCCTGTCTCAGCAATGGCAAGAAAGCAGGAGTTAGGATGACATAAATGAGCATGAGGCGATGGGTGTCTACAGAGGGAAGGCTAAAGGTGAAAAAGGAGATCAAGGTTCGAAATGACACAGAGCCACGATCTCCAAAGAGATCCTCACAGATGAACTTATGGCTGGAGCTTGAGGTGCTGAGGATACGTGTAACCACTGAAGGCTGCAAACCTGATGAATCTAGTTTCTGAAACCAAATCTGACTACAGTTTGCTTTTTTAAAAGAAAATATAAGGACATAACTAATCACATCCCTGCCCTCACAGAGGGAAAGAATATATAAGTTAAATACTACAATAGCTAGCTGGATAGAGGTTAAGTTTAAAAAGGAAAGTAAAGCAGGGAAAGAGGGGAAGAAGTATCTTGTGGGTGATGTGTAGGATGACTAGGAAAGGCATCATTGACAAGCCAACATTTAAATAAAAAATGACTCAATGTCCCTCAGTTTTCCTATTCTCTTAACATCCCACCCGCCCTTCAACATGGTTTGAATGATCACAAACAAAAATCTCATACTTCCTTTAAGAGTTATTTTCCCCTTAGGAATCATATTTCTTATTTAATAAAGCATGTTTATAGTGTTCAACCTATCATAATATTTATATATAAACTTAGGTAATACTTTTATAATTATTCAAACAAAAATTTTCATTTGTTTTTTATGTAAGAAGTTTAAAGTTCATAAATTATTATGTAGAGGAATAAAAGAATCTAAAGCAGCTTTAGTCCTGGAAGGGTGGTTAAAGCATCATCCTGTATACAAAAAATGTGTGGGTTTAACTCCAGTCAGGACACATACCTAAGGTGAGGATTAAATCCCTGGTTAGGATATATACAGTAGGTAACTGATCAATGACTCTCTCCCTCTCTCAAATCAATTTTAAAAAAAATCCTCAGGTAAGGATTAAAAAAAAATTTAAAACAGATTGAATGTGATTCCACTTCATCCTGACTCTTCATTAAGAATACTCCCTCTTGTTTACCATATTTTAAAACACCGGATCACCTAGGTTTTATACAATTCAAACACAGAGACTTTATCACTGAATTTCTAGATCTTCTCATTCTTCTAAATTTGTACCTTTTCTTCTATAGAATTCTTGAATTTGTTTTCATCAAACACTATGGAAGATTAGATATCACTTAAAGAACCTAAAAATTTTAAAGAATTAACAACCCTAAACAGTTTTTGTTAAATGTTGTTACTGGTCTTAATAGTCCTTAATTTATAGATTAGCTACTTTATTATCTACTCTGTAGTAAACTGAATTGTAGCCCTTATTTTACTTCTGTTTCCATTTCTTCTTCTTTTTTATAATTAGTTTATTGGATTTGACAATGTGAAGGTTAATAGTGCTCTTAGAACAGTTTTGGCTGAGTTTTGCCTAGGAATGATGTGGGTTGAATAGTGAAAATAGGGTTGTATTTATGATGAAAAACTTTCACAGAGTTTGACCATAAAAAAGAGCCAAGAAAAGGGGCATAGGATGGATGTTAGGTCAAAAGAAAGAGTTTGTTTTTTGTAAAGAGTAGTAAATTCCAATGATTAATGTTAAAGGTTCAAGGGGGGAGAGAGAAATGACAGAAAGACTGAATCCTTGAATAGATGAGCTTGATAATACAGTAAAAACAATCCCAAGTATAAGGGAAGAAAGTGGAGATGGTGGGAATATGAGAGTTTTCTTATACTGTTCTTATACTGGCTTCTGGTATTGTCTTCAAGTATTGCTTTAGCCATCCTATATAATAAAGAAGGAATATGCAAATTGACCATCACTCTGGTCAATTTGCACCTATAGCTGAGGCTAAGTTCCCATAATGAGCCTTAAGGAGCAATCAGCAGGGACCTAAGGCTGCACACCCACCCACCTCCTGCATGGGGCTTGACAGGGGACCTCAGGTCGTGCCTTCCACCCACAGGGCTTGACAGGAGACCTCAGGCTGCTCCCCCTGCCCTGGCATCAGGCCACAGGAACTCAGGCTGCACCCTCTTCCCTGGTGCCAGGCTGGGGGACCTCAGGCCATGACCTCCGCCTTAGCCCCAGGCCAGGGGACCTGAGGCTGTGCCCACCACCCAGCAGGACTTGATGGGGACCCTCAAGGTGTGCCCTCTGCCCTGGTGCTGGGCCAAGGGACCTCAGGCCATGCCCTCCACCCCAGCACCAGGCCAGGGGACCTCAGTCTGTGTCCCCTGCCCCAGCACCAGGCTGGGGGATCACAGGCCACTCTCTCTACCCAGCAGGGCTTGATGGGGGACCTCAGGCTGTGTCCCCCTTCCCTGGCACCCAGGGGACCTGAGGCTGCACCCCCCACACCTGGTAGGGCTTGACAGGGTGGGCCTGGCCGGGTCTGGATCTAGCCCAATGAAGGGGGGCTATCCAGGTTTGGGTCTCGAGCGATTTTGAAGTGCACATGGGTGGTTGAAGACTTGACTCTGAGTTCCATGGTGCACCCCAGGCTCTGACAGGAGGAAGATTTTCATATACATTTTACTAATTTCTTTAATCGCTGACACTTCTATTATAGAGAAAGGGCAAATAGCAATATTAAAATATTCCCTCTAATTAATCCCCTTTTAATGTGCACGAATTTTGTGCACTGGGCCACTGGTATAAGAATATGAGGCAAGAATTCGGTCATTTGTGGATTTGTGTGAAGATAATGCATAGCCAATGTTTTATAGTTTTATATTTGTCAGCCCAAGAAGTAGAGCATTGTTTGGTAACTAAATAATGCCTTGTTATGGAATGGAAAAGAAACTGATCTGAGAATTAGGATTCCAAGGACTCTAGTTTGAGATATGCATCTAAATTAATATTTGATCTTAGTCGAACCTTTAGTAAAATCCTTTTACGCTTTTAATATGCCCTCTATAAAATCTTTTCCCCAGTGAGATGTTTTCAATTTCTCAACAGTTTGTTATTTAGACATTTTAAAATAATTTTATTAATTGAGTGTTTAATTACAAAAATAAGCCTGGGGCATAAGATGTAGAATTAAACACAAAAGTCAATTTGAAACTTTGGTACTCTGGATGGAATGCTACCCACAACATGTTCATCAAGGATTTTCTACTTCCTACTCCACTGCTTTTGTGATTTCAAGTATGCTTTATAAATTTCTACCCAATGACAGCACAATCAAAGATGTGCGATGAATCTTTTCTTCCTCCTCTGACAAAAAGCTCTGCTCTTAGCCAACTTAGTGTGTAGTAAAAGACATTTAATTTTAGCTGTGGGGTATCCATTTTCTGTCACACAGAAAAATAAACAAACATAAAAGTAATAAGATCTCATAGAAAACAGTGTGGGACAGAGCTGCCTGACTTTAATTTTCTGAAATGCAAAGGGCTGCAATTAACTCCTGGGTTGTGATTAGCTTGTTGGAAGCTGGATCCCCTCAGCACATTGCAGCATCCACAGCACCCATAATGTTGTCATATACTCAGTATTATTTATTTGCCTTTTGATTTATAGCCCTGGAGATACAGCCATGGGGCTTATGGATTAATAATGAACAGAGCCAAATTCAAATCGCAGCTCGTTCTCTGCTCTAATTATGTGCCTACCCACTTTTTTTCTTTTTTAAGTAGATGTTCGCCAGGACTATAGTAAAAGCACTTGCCTGGGAGCACCCAAAGCCCAGTGGGTAAGATAAATGATATTTTAATGCAATATTTAAACATTAAAACCAATGTTTTAAACATCCATATATATGCATGATAAATAAAAGGTCAACATTTTAAATAAAGATAGGATCAAAAACAGTGGTATATTGAGCTATACTGAAGTCTGAGACAAAAGGAATCTATGAGATATTTTGTTCAGTTTTTTTTTTTTGCCTCCATTTTTAGTTTTCCAAATAGTACACTGATTTGTTTCTGTTTCCCCTTAAATTTTACACCCAGATCAGTGCTTCATGTGTCTCAATCTACTCTCAGCCTTTTAAATTTACCACCAAAATAGCTGGCATGAGGGCAGCATTGTGCTCTGATTTGTTTCTGCTGCCACTGTAGAAGCACAATTCCTTTTGGATGCCAACCAGTATTGACCACACCAAGTTCTCTTTCTTTTATTTCCTGTAAAAGGGTTTACTGATGTGCTGCTCTAGGAAAACCCTTCTGGGTGGCCCTCAATACTTCTAATAACCCAAACAACCTATACATCAGGGGAAACAAGTATTTTCAAGGAAAAGAAATTCCATATTTTTCACTCAGAATTAGGTAATAGTTACAAGGAAGGCTGCTGCAAAATAATAATAATAATAATATATTTTTTCAAATAGCGGAAGTCAGTGACTCTCTCCGTGGATACACCTCAAAAATGTAGTGACAGCTTCTCTGCATGTAACTCTTGGAGCACACAAGAAATGAATGACAGCAGTCAAAGAAAAACAATTTATAAGGAGGCTGTATCCAACCTCAAAAAAAGCAAATAAGCAGAATTCTGAACTCATAGATATCCGAGACCGATCTCTGCTATTCTCTCAACTTGCGAACCCTCTCCTTCTCAGCACTTAAATTTGAGGTAAACATTTTACAACTTGGGGTATTATTTGATCAGTGTCTGTTGCCCTAACTAGACTTTAAGCTCCATAGGGGGAAGAACCATGATTTCTGTTTTGCTTATCTTTGTGTAAATAGGAACTTCTGTACTCTCCAGAGAGAGAGAATCCCTGCAGTATAGCAGGATGAGTATAACAGTCAACCCCAAGAAATGACTATGAAAGGACTTTCATAGCAAATAACTGAAAGGTGTAGCAGGGAAAATGGACTCATATTAGGGTGAGGACACATGGGACAGTCCTTCTGCCTTGGGATTGGTAAGAGGAGATTTCCTGAGAAAAAGGCCACCAGGAAGTAGAGAAAGCCCTTCCTCTTTGCCATCATTCTTCCCCATTGGTTCCCCAGAAGATAAATCCAGGAACTGGGCCCTGACATCCTCAATTTCCTAATCCTTTGAAATTGATTGGAGGAAATCTTAGATGAATTTCATGGCCTGATTTAAGTTATTCTTTACTCTTCAAGTCTATGGGACTTTTATTAGGCCAAGTGGCTCTTGGTTTTATATTATCTTTAATTGCTTGCTACAGCACATATGGTAACTTTGTGTAAACTGAAAAAACAAGGGGGATGGGGAGCGGAGGGAGTACAACTTCATCAGGACACATAGTCATCAGAAAATCTGACAACTATTCAATGACTATGGGGTAGATAGTGCCTTCTAGATTTCTATGATATTGAAATTGTACAATACTACATAGTGGCTACTGTTCTAATACTACGTCAATCATTGTCATGTCACACTTTTGTCTTATATCTATGGAATAAATTTAATTCCTTTCCTTCTTCCTCCCTACCCAAAACAGTTAACATAATGTAAGTACTTCCTGGCTAGTGAATTGAAAGCTTCCCTCAAAAAGAAAGAAAGTGGTTTTATTTTTTCTTTTATTTGATTTATATTTTTATTGTTCTAAAGTGTGTTTTATTTATATAATCATATAGAAATGGTTTAAACTTGTCAAAAATGTGAATCTAAGAACTTATATATGGCTAAGCCTAGGTGACTGTGCTTTGTCTGATTAGAGGAAAAATGCCCTACATTTTGAAAAAACAAACAAATATAAAAATCCTATCTAATAAAAGAGTAATATGCAAATTAGCATCACTCCATGACAAAGATGGCTGCCCCCATGGCCACAAGATGATGGCGCCCATAGCCACAAGATGGCGGCACCCAGTCTGGCTCAGCCCCGCCAATGAAGTGGTCAGGCCTGTTAGCCAGGCAGGTGATGGGGGAGGCAGGGGCCTGAGGAAGAGAACAGGCAATCAGAGGGGGCTTTGCCAGAGGCCTTTGCCAGAGGCCTTTGCCAGAGGCCTCAGGCATGGGCAAGGGTGGAGCCAGTGATCAGAGGAGGCAGGGGCAGAGCTGGTGATCAGAGGGGTATGAGGGTGCCCTATCCAGGCATAAGGCCTGGGCAAGGCCGGTGATCTCAGGGATCTGGACTCCACAGAGCCAGCGATTGGAGGGGCAGGGGTAGAGCCTACAATCGCAGGGGTCTGGGCACTGGTGGAGACAGAACAGCAGGGATCTTGGGGTCCCCTGCCCAGGCCTGCAGCCTTGGCCAGAGGCTGCCAGTAAGGCAAGGGTAGAGCCTGTGATGGCAGGGGGCAAGATCAGAGCCAGTGATTGCAGAGGCCTGGGCTCTGTGAAGCTGGTGATTGGAGGGGTTTAGGGGGTCCCCTGCCCAGGCCTGCATCCTAGACCAGAGGTTACAGACCTGGGCAGGGGTGGAGCCGGTGATTGGAGTGAACTACAGAGGAAACACCTTTTCTTACTGCTCAATGTCTAAGCTCCCTGTATTCCACTGGTAATAGTCTTAGTAACTTGGGTAATAAGAATCCTTAAAGGTATTCTAGAGTTTTTTCCACCACACTCCTGGAGAAAAAAAAATGACGGTCCACTGCTGGAGAGCTAAGAAATGTCATATCCTACCCTAGCTGGTTTAGCTCAGTGCATAATGCCTCAGCCTGCTGACTGCAGGGTCTGGGTTCAGTTCTGACCAAGGGCATGTACCTAGGTTGCAGGCTCCTCCCTGGCCAGGGTCCACGTCAGGGCATATACAGGAGGCAACCAATCAAAGTGTTCCTCTCACTTTGATGTTTCTCTCTGTTTTTCCCTTCTCTTCCACATTCTTTAAAAATCAATGGAAACATATCCTTAGGTGAGGAAAGAAAGAAAGAAAGAAAGAAAGAAAGAAAGAAAGAAAGAAAGAAGAAAGAAAAAAGAAAGAAAGAAGAAAGGAAGGAAGGCAATATCCTATGAAAGACATCTTGAAAATGCCTAAAAAAATTTGTCATTTTTTTCATGGTGAAGGGACTGGAGTCCATGTTGATGAAAACACGTTGGTGGCTGTGGTGACTGGCAGTGGCTGCAGCAGCAGGGTGACAGGCTTCCCCTGATTAGCCTGATCCCCTCCCACAAAGGGAGGCCAGACTGTGGCTTAGGCCCATTCCCCAAGGGGATCAGGAAGCAGGCCTAAACCATCAATAAGACACCCCCTGAGGGCTCCCAATATGTTAGAAGGGGCAGGCTGGGCTGAGGATCCCCCCCCCTGAGTGCACAAATTTCATGCACTGGGCCCCTAGTGTAATATAATATCAGATATTTCAGGGTATGCAATTCCTTTATCCTCTCCTTAAATAAGATGATCTCTTTACTGTTATGCTACATTTTAGATCTCTATAGTAAGGTCTGCAATTGTCATAAAGAATGAATACTCTTTCAAATGGATTACATGCTAATAGAATTATATTCTTATATTTTGTCCCCAAATTAATTAAGCTAAATGAAAAGTTTTATATTTTTTCTGATCCCACCACAAATTCAGAAAGCAACTTTGTCCTGAATAAAGTCAACTTGAAATCAAATATATATAATTTCAAAAGTAAGCTCTGTTTACATTCAGGATTTTCTTTGTTTCTACCATTTAAAAGAATCAGGACCATCAGCCTGTCTTCATTAAAAATGCTGATATTCACCTTTGGGAGGTGAGCAGGGAACATTATACAGCTATAGGTATTTTAAAAATTTCCTAAATCTACTATCCATCTTTAGTTGGCTTTCATACTTGAAATAAAAATCTCACCAACAACGAAAATGAGAACTTCACTAATTTTCACTCACCAATGATGGTAGAAACCCCCATGGGTTATTAAGTCTGAAAGATGTGTGAACAAACATGATAATCAGCAAGTAAAGTGTATCATAAAATATACTGTGTTCATTTATTGTGACAACTGGGGTGTAATTATACTAGGAAATGTGCTGCACTTTAGTCAGTGAAAGTAATAAAATCTGAACACCAGGAGACCTTTCTCTAGTCTGTGCTATTATGCTACTTCTGAAGAGAAGGTGAACAACCTTAAAACATGGGAGGAATGTTGGCTGTTATAGATTAGCGAAGCGGGGGTTCGGCAGACACTCTTGTAGTCTAATAAATACAGCTTCTCTGTGGTTTCCTCATTACTTGTGGGTATGGAACCAAAGAAAATGTCCCTCCATTCCTGGGTAATTACCATGCCTAAATTTGTGTGGATAACTTATGCCATTCATCTCCCTTGCTCCCCCTAATTAAGGAAATAAAGAAGAAGAAAAAAAGCCATTGTCTTGGGAGTGCCTCTAACAAGTTGGAACTTGAAAAGCAGGAGAAATTTTACGGAAAGATAAGGAGACAAGGGGACCCTGGAGATGACAGTGCCACAGGAGGATAAGTAGGTGCGGTGATTACAGCATTCATGGAGGTCACTAGAAAAAGTGAAAGGAACATAAGGGGCATATAATTTCAGATTAGGAAACCCTGGGCTTCCCAGAGTGAACTGCTGTTTGGGAAAGTGTAGTTAATTGAATTTTATGACACTTTTTATGAAAATTAAAATGCGTATCTTTTACTACCCTAATAGTTTTATTGCTACTGTGAGATTTATGTGCGGTGATATACCAAAGAAAAAGCATATGCAACAACCCATTGAAGAACACCAAAGTGGATTACTATGGTTTCCTTTTGTGCTTTGGCAGCCGACAATCACGATCATAATTACAGGATTGAACCCACCTGCCAACTCAATGAACAGAACCTCATGGCTCCATATAAAATAGAAGCAATTCTAACATTAAAAAGAAAATGAGTGTTAAATCAGAGAGACCTGCAGGGGCAGTCCAGGGAAAGCTGGGTATTTATTTTTCCTGAGCACCAAATGACTGACTCATATTATCCCATTTACTGGCCCAGAAAGAAGCAGAGTCTGCCAAGACCTTTCTGGTTAAGCTTCACAATCCAATGAAAATTTGAATCCCTGGTTGCTTGCGAGAGGCCTGATGAATTGAAAATTCCTATGGGCACAGTAAATCCTAGATTCTAGATTGTATAGCTTAATTCCTTCCAATGCACTACAGCAGGAAACAAGGACTGGCCTCACTTTGATAAAACTGTTGCCTTGGCATGTGTTTAGCCTGCAGCACCACCAGACATGACCAAAAGTCAATGTGATGTAAAAACAGTGATGTCAGGAAGGTCAATCTCTACTAAATTTTTCAAATCATGAATTCTGGTTTACTAAGGGAGTTAACCTAGACATGAATATATTAACATTTTGCTCTGAATTCTTCTCAATTTCGTTTTCTAAGAGAAGTCCTCCCTCAGTTCCTAAAATCACCCTAGTCACTCCTTTCCCTGCCCTACTTACACGTTCCTATTAGAGCAGAACTTCTCACACTTCAACGTGCACATCTATCACCTGGGATCCTGTTAAATGCAAATTCTGTTTCAGTAGGTGTGTAGGGGGTGGGAAGGTTTGTGAGTTTGTATCTCTAATGTACTTACAGGTGCTTCCAGTCCTCAGAACACACTTTGAAAGGCCAAGAATTAAAAAGCACTTCTTAAATTATAATGATCTGTCCACATAGTAGCCAATTCTTCTAATCTATGAGCTCCCTGAAAGCAAAGGCTAAGGAAGTCCCCTGTACTGGGCTTATCCTCTTTCTGAATTTACCTACAGCGACTGTGTGAACCCCCCCATCAGCACTTAAATTGCTAAATACCTTATTAACAATGTATTTGACTCACTCTGCAATTATTTATTGAGTCCTGATCTACTAAGCACCAGGCAGTGTTGTAAGCATCCTATCTAATAAAGAGAGAATATGCTAATTGATCCTCATGCTATCACAAAGATGGCAGTGCCCACAGCCAATAAGGAGGGAATATGATAATTGGCTGCCATGCCCTCAAAGATGGCGGTGCCCACAGCCACAAGATGGCAGCACACAGTCCCCTCAGCCCCGCTGGGGCAGCAGGTGCGCAGCAAAGCTGGGTCTGCCCTCCTCTGGAGTCCCCCAGTCCCCTCAGACCACCAGCTGCCCAGGCTGGCCCAAGGCACAGGCAAGTCTTGGATGGTGGCTGTCAGTCACCCAGGTCCCATCAAGGCTCAGGTAACCAGGGCAGGCCAAGGCTTGTGCTGCTGGCAGTGCAGCAGGAGAAGTGTGATGGGAGTGTCACCTTCTCCTGATAGCTGGGTTGCCTCCTCCCTAAGGGTTCCTGGACTGTGACTGGGGGCAGACTGGGCTGAGGGACCCCCCACCGGTGCATGAATTTTCATGCACCAGGCCTTTAGTCCTATATAATAAAAGGCTAATATGCAAATTGTCCAAATGGCAGAACAAGTGGTCACTGTGATACACACTGACCTCCAGAGGGCAGATGCTCAATGCAGGAGCTGCCCCTGGTGGTCAGTGTGCTCCCACAGGGAGAGCACCGCTCAGCCAGAAGCCAGTCTCATGCTGGCAAGAGCACAGCAGTGGTGGTGGGAGCCTCTCCCACTTTGGTGGCAGTTTGGCATTCCCCAAAGGTTCTAAAAGTGCAAGAGGGTGCAGGCTGGGCTGAGGCTCCCCACCCCTTCACTGAGTGCATGAATTTTGTGCACTGGGCCTCTAGTATGTGATAATAGGTCAGGAGACAACATGGACAAAACCCCTGCTTCCCGGTGTCTTGGGAACCATTCCCCCAACTAAAATGGGGCAAAGAACCATTCATTTCACTTTCCATAGCCCGCACAGTATTATGTACATAGTGTATGCACAATTAATAATAGTCTCAGATTTGAATACTGTATCATGCAAATATGTCCCTAATGTACAGGAAAGTCTTAAGCACCAGGCCTTCCCATTTTCCCACAAGTGACCTTAGAAGGTGGAATGTCATTCGTACTGTTTCTCATTTACAACCGCCAGTGTTTTAGGCCAGAAGCAGAGGCAATAGAGCCTCCTATACAGTATAAATGTCAGCCAGAGAGATAGAATTCTCTCAAATTAAATCATAGTTTCTGGACAAAAAAGAAAGACCCGAAATTGCAACTGCAAGTGGAATAAGCAACTTCAGGAAGGGTTAACTTCACTGTCAAGATGATCCTGCTCCCCTTACACACCAGAGCATAAATAATTACATTTAGCATTTAACTAAGCAAGCATACATGCATGAACTATAGACCAGAAACGTATAATTAGAAGAAATATATCATGCTCTTCATCTCATGAAATTCTTTTCAACAACATCTCAAATTTGCAGTATTTTAGAGAAACGTGTATGTCCCTGGGTATTTCAAAATGTTCCATATTCGGCATCATAAAAAGCATCAGTTTTCAAAGTCTGTACATTCCCTGAAGGTATACAGAGACTGTCTTTCTGGAAGACGCAGTCTTCATAAAGTTCCAATAGATGTGTTGGTCACATGCATTCGTATGTATCAGTATCAAATGCAGGCCTATTGATGAGTGATTTAAAAGGGGAACTATATTTGCTCTCTATCAGTTCATCCTCATCATTACAATTTCTTACATTGAGGAAATCTGCACATATTAGTTCATCCTATATATGTTCTAAAACACTAAAAGTGGAAGTAAAGGATGCACAGGAATCCTCTCAATTTGACTGTTTTTATTCAATATTGAGGGACTGCATAATGCAATCTGCAGACCATGAAATTTTAAGTTAAACAAGCCTGAATTCTTATCATGTTAACATGGGAATAATTCTTCAGCTCACATGCACCTCATAAAATAGATGTCAGACTTCTTATGCAAGGATGAGAAGAAATTATTTTAATTAAAAAAACAACAGAATATAGTATATGTTTAATTAGTAGTTGTATTCTTGATCATGTTAAAAATTATACTCCCCTAATTACTGGGTTTGTTGAATCACCAAAATGCATTTATTTAAGTACAAACATAATTACATTTAGCATTTAACTAAGCAAGTATACATGCATGAGCCCAGGCACCAGTAAAAGAACAAATTTGGTATAAATAAATATCTGAAAGGAGCTATAAGTAAATAGCTACACAAACATGAAAGAAACAAATAGCTGAAGCCTTGCCTTGTGTTTCAGGATTAATTTAAAGTTTTCTCTCTCAAAACAGGAGGACATCCCATTAATCAGATTTCCTTTTCCAAGTTCTTCCTTTTTATAGGCCTTGGCAGGAAAGGTCTTTGGCTAAAATATAATTTAAGATTAGTGTGGTGTGACTGAGCTGTAGGCTGCATCCTAGAAGAGCCTTAAACATCAGTAAAAATAGGCCTGAGGATCGAGGAAAAAGGAGAGAAAGAACACAGTGACAATGAATCATAGGGTCTCTGAGCTCTAGGGACCTTAACCATGAAGCAAATCAAGTCTTTCATTTTATAACTAGTGCCCCGGTGCACGGATTCATGAACATCAAAAGGAAATTAATTAGAAGGTGGCCTGCAGGGTGGGACTGGGCAAGCCAAACTCCCACAGTCCCTCCCCATCTGTGCAGTGAATGTGGGGTCCCTCCACAGGTGAGGTCCCTCGGCCTGGCCTTTGGGGATGAGGCCCAAATCAAGGGGTTCTGGAGTGCGAGAGGACACTCGGCAAAGTTGCTGGCATAAAAGGTGTGGTGCACAAATGCAAGTGTGCAGTAAACCAGATTCGGGGCCAACACTGCCCCAGCAACAATGTAACCCAAAGCCGAAGATGGAATTGTACGGCCCCACGAGGAATCAGGCTCCCTCCTCTCTGGTTTCAGGGTGAATCACCTGAGAACCACCCACCGTTGCCAAGTCAGATGCTCCTGTGTTGAGTGTCTGCCCCCTGGTGGAGTCAGTGCACATCATAGTGACCTGTCAGATGGTTGGACACTTAGTATATTAGCTATATATATATATATATAAACTAATAAAAGTGATATATTAAAATTAACCGTTTCTCCGAGACAGGGTAAGCCACGCCCACCAGCCAATCAGAGTGGCTGTATGCAAATTAGCCCAGCCAACATGGCGGCCGCCACTCACAGACCTGAGTAAACAGCCCTTTCCATTGTGGCAGGAGCAAAAGTGAAGCTGCGCCCTTCAGCTCAGCTCGGATTAAACTGCCTCTAGCGAAAACACAGCTTTGAAACAATGTAACAATCATAGAATCCTCCGGAGCTGAAGGAAAGAGCAGCTCCGGCCTAACCAGTAAAAGTAACAATTGTTTCATTATAGACGCTGCGAGGTGAAGCAGAGGAGGCTTCAGTTACTTAGAAGGCTGCCTTAAAGGAACAGTGTATCAATTATAGAAGATAACCCCAGGCCTTCAAGGAACAGTATCAATTATAGGAGAAAAAACTCCAGAAACCTGTGTCCAGCCAGCCTTGCTGGGACGTTGGGTCAATGGGAGCTGTGGGCAGCCTTAAAGCCCCTCACCCAGGCTGGTCAGGCACGCCAGCAGGTGGGCATCCCCCGAGGG
>PVJC01016578.1:0-33536 GCA_004026665.1 Murina feae | reverse complement strand
AAAAAAAAAAAAAAAAAAAAAGAACTTATATGCATATATAAAGAGCCCATGGGCACACACCATAGTGAAATGAAGGCTGGTTTGGGTGGGAGCTAGGTGGATGGGGGGATAAGAGGTAAAACTAGGGGACATCTGTAATACTCCCAACAATAAAAATAAATTAAAAAATAAAGACAATAAAGTTTGCTTCAAAAAAAAATATAGCATTTTCTTTAGAATTCATTAATGCAGGGGTCCTCAAACTTTTTAAACAGGGGGCCAGTTCACTGCCCCTCAGATCGTTGGAGGGCCGGACTATAGTTTAAAAACAAAACAAAACTATGAATAAATTCCTATGCACACTGCACATATCTTATTTTGAAGTGAAAAAATAAGGCGGCAAAAACACCCGGCGGGCCGGATAAATGTCCTCGGTGGGCTGCATGTGGCTCGTGGGCCATAATTTGAGGACTCCTGCTAATATATTCATCAGGGATATGAAACAAGTTAGTGGTTTATTTCTTCCCCTGGAGAAATAACAGTGATACATAGTATACAACATTATATTTATACTAGTGACTTGGTGCATGGATTTGTGCACATTGAAAAGAAATTAATTAGAAGGTGGCAGGTGAGATAGGACTGGGCGAGATGGGCTGGACACACCCTGGAGCCAACCTCCCGCAGTCCCTTCCCAACCAGTGCACCTGGGGTGTCTGTGGAGTGAGCAGGGTCCCTCTGGCCTGCAGGGATCAAGTTGAAACTGGCTCTCCAACATCCCCTGAGGGATTCTGGAGTGCAAGCGGGCACTCTGCAAAGTTCCTATGTTAAGTGCCTGCCCCCTGGTGATCAGTGTGCATCATATCTACCGGCCAGTCAGCCTGTTGACAGGTCGCTTAGCCTTTTATACATATAGACTAGAGGCCCGATGCACAAAATTTGTGCACTGGGGGGGGCAGTGTCTCTCAGCCCAGTCTGCACCCTCTCCAATCTGGGACCCCTCAGGGGATGTCTGATGCTGGGATCGGGCCTAAACCGGCAGTCAGACATCCCTTTCTCAATCTGGGACTGCTGGCTCCCAACAGCTTGCTTGCCTGCCTACCTGATTGCCCCTAACCACTTCTGTCTGCCAGCCTGGTTACCCCTAACTGCCCTCCTCTGCCAGCCTAGTGCCCCCCAACAGCCCTCCCCTGCCAGCCCAGTCACCCCTAACTATCCTCCCCTCCCCTGCCAGCCTGATTGCCCCTAACTGCCCTCCTCTGCAGGCCTGATTACCCACAACTGCTCTTCCCTGCTGGCTGTGGGCGCCACCATCTTTGAGGGCTTGGCAGTCAATTAGCGTATTCCCTCTTTATTAGATAGGATAATAAGATTCAATAATTCATGTTAAGGTATAAGAAAGGCACACTAAATAATAAAAATGGCATAAATTATTGGGGAAAAAACCACACTATTCCATATAAAAGTACGCTTAGTTCAACAACACATTTAATTCAATAGTTTGACATGGTAACCCCCAAACAGATTATGTTGGTGTTTGCCAGGGAGTCTGTTTCACTGAAAGTCTCATATATACACAGAAAATGATTTGTGTTTTATTTTTTAAAAAGTAAGCTACACTCCTTCTGATATTACAAAAAAGAACACTGGAATAATGAACACAGGCCCTCGAGGTCCATGTTCCATCCTTCTCCACCCTGCCTTGTGCCCCTGGAACTGACTAATGTAAACCACATCAAAGTTTCCCTTGTGGTCTGGCTTTTGGTTTGGTCAGCCAAAGGGGAACACAGCACTACTCAGAGGACTGTGCAAGAGCAAAGAGAGGTTGGCATTTGTTCTCTGGTTCCCCTCAGGATTCCTCTGCAGGAAGTGACCAGTGGGGTGACCAGTGCAGTCCAGGCCTGCTTGCCACCTGGCCCCATCCCCGACCACCGCCTGCTTGCTGGCTGGCCCCACCCTCTACCGCTGCCCACTTGCTGACTGGTCCCATTCCCCACTGTTGCTGCTGGTTGCCTCCCTCTGCAGGGTGATGTAGGGCAATCCAGGAGGCCATGCTGGCACTTGCCTTTGAGGCCTGAGTGCTGGGGGAAGCTCCAGCATTGAGCGTCCGCCTCCTGGTGGTCAGTGTGCATCATAGTGACTGGTCATTCTACCTGTCGTTTTGCCATTCAGTCGATTTGCATATTAGGCTTTTACTATATAGGATTCATTTATTAAACATTGATTGGGTGACTTCTACTTGCCAGATAATGTATTAAAAATAGGGGATATAGAAGAAAACAAAATCCCTGGTCTCATTTTCATACTAGTTGGAGGTGGAGAGGAGAAAGAAAATAAACAAATATACAATAAAATATGTATTATTCCAGGAGGTGACAAATGATATAAAGAATATAGAATATCCTGAGGGGGAAAAGAGAGGGCTGAGGCAGGGTATGCTCATGAGTGGTCTGTGTTACATAGGAAAGTCATGGAAAGTATCACTGATAGAGTCACATTTCAACTGAGATTGCAAGACAGTAATGAGAAACTTTCTGTAAATAACTTAGAGAATTCCAGGCAAATAGTTGAACAAGTAAAAAGGGCTTCAGGCCAGGTTGTGTCAGGTGTATACAAGGAACAGGCATGAGTAAATTGAGTGGTCAGAGTAACCTAGGCAAGAAGGAGAGGGTAGGACATGGGGACAGAGAAGGAATGATGGGGTGGGTAGTAGGCAGATTACCTGGAGCTTTCAGAACAATTGGAAGGATTTTGTAATTTACTTAGAGAAAGATATTGTGGGAAGACCAACCAATGGGATTCCAACAAATGAACTGTTTATTCAGTTACTACAGCAAAGGAGTCAGCCACCATTAATCTTGTATTCGGCATATGGCAGAGCCCCAAAGGCAGACAGAAGAATGAGACAGCTTTAGAATGAAATAAAATAAAGAGAAGGCTTCAAGTGTGCCCTGAGTACAGGGAAACTGTAAGAGGAATAAGTAGGAGGGGAACATTTTTTGCAACTAGTTGGTCTGAAGTTGAAAGTAGGGACAAAAACCAAAGCTGTCAGTAAGTGATCAAGTCCTGACCATTTTGGGCTGATTGCTACAGAGGTTGTGGTTTGGTTCCCCAGTTGCTGTAGGTTGTGGGTCAAAGTTGTATTTTTAATATGTGGTCTCTCCTATGTTTGTATATCCAGTCTCTATATAAAAGCATGGGAAGGCTTTGAACGTGGGGGTGCTATAAAATGACATATTTTAAGCGCATTATTTTTGGCTTTTGTGACATAGACTTTAGGGCCCAGGAGCTGAAGCAAAGAGTCCAGTTAGGAAGCTTTACAAATATCCAGGAAAGAGAACATAGAATATTAGAGAAGATGGTGGCAGTGGATGTGATATAATATGGTTATCTGCAGGTCATATAAAGGAAGAGCCAAAAGAGTTTTCTGATAGATTGGATGTCATACATGAGAAGACAGGAGAATCAAGGATGAATCCAATTTTACTGTCTTGACCAACTGGAAAGATAAAATTTCAATAAAGAGATTGTGAAAGACTGTGGAGAATTAAAACTAGAGCTGGAAATCTAAAGTTTTGAACTTATTAAAATTGAGGTATATTTTACATATCCAAGCTGAGGTGTCGAATTAGCCAAGTGGGTATATAATTCTGGATTTCAATGGAGAGGTCTAGATTGGAAATATAATTGGGAGTCACTAGGATTCTGGCGACTTATAAATCCATGAGTCAGAATAAAATCACTTGACAAAGGATTATGGATAAAGAAGACAATGGATCCAGTGACTAACTGGGGGATTTGGAGATCAGGGCAATAAGAAAACTGAGCAAAGGAGGTTGAGAAGGGTCTCAGTGATGGTACTGGAGTCAAGTGCAAAAGCATTTTAAAAAATAGAAAGGGATGACCAGTGTCTCAAATGCTGCTGACAAGTTAAGTAAAGTAAAAACCAAGATCATCAGATTTGTCAAAGAGGAGTCACCAATTATCTTTACCAGAATTGTTTCAGTGGAGTAAAGGAAATAAAGATATGATGGAGTGGTAGGAGAAAACTGGAAGATAATAGATGTAGACATTACTTCCAAGTTTTGCTTTAAATGGAAACAAAGTGGTATCTAGAGAAATATATTTTCTTATTTATTTTTAAGATGAGTTTTAGTAAGGGTAAAAATTATTTCTACTATTATGAAGTAGGATTTTAGCAAATATAAATTTTCAACATAAAAAATTGTCATAAAACTTCAGTAAAAAAATTATACAAAGTGCCAAGAAATATTCAAGTCAAGTATGCAATGAATCTTCGTGACTTACGGTATTTAACTCTGGCATCACCTTGGGGTTGGTGGTTCTCAGGTTACTGTATGACATTAGTATGAAATATTACATAAAGTTTAATTTCTTTATTAAAGTTTCTTGTGGACTGAATGTTGTATCCCTCAAAATTCATATGTTGAAGTCTAAACCTCTAACATGATGGTATTTGGGGGTGGGGCCTTTGGGAAATAATTAGGTTTAGATGAGATCAAAATGATAGGTAGGGGAGGTTGGGGGTAAGGGAAGAGATCAACCTAAGGACTTGTATGCATGCATATAAGCCTAACCAATGGACACAGATAACTGAGGGTGAGGGCATGAGTAGAAGGGGTAGAGGCAATGGGGCGATAAGAACACACATGTAATACCTTAATCAATAAAGAAAAAAATAAATAAAAATAAAGTTTTTTTGTTTTATTTAAAAAAAATGATAGGGTCCTCACAATGAGGTTAATATCCTTTAAAAAGAGAAAGAGTGAGTTATTTCTTTCTCCAAGTACATGCACCATAAAAAGACCATGTGAACATATAGCAAGAAGATGGCTGACTACAAGCCAGGAAGAAGCCTCTATTAATAACTCGGTCATGGACTTCTAGCATCCAGAACTGTGAAAAGTAAATGTCTGTCTCAGTTTGTTCTAGCAGCCCCAGCTGACCAAGACAGAATTGATCATATATAATATATATTGTATATTACTAATCTATACTGGTCATATTTTTTTTTCAAATTAGTTACTTAGAAAAGTCTCATGTATGGAATTTTAGTATAATATATTGAATACCTGAATGTTGTTTTCTCCTACATTATGGCTCATGCAAGTTTAATTAAAGCAGCCAGGACTTCTTATTAGTGTCAATAGGTTTAAATTATAAATAAAGAAGAAATCTGTGTGTCTAGAGCTTGCTGTTAGCTCTGGAATCTACTCCTCTACTTGGTCTAATAGAGGCTAAATAGGTCTAGCAGCAAGTTTAGGTCTTCTGTTGACTAATTTTTGGCAGAAATGTGTGGTCTGTGGGAGAAAAACTAGAAAAGGAGAGATGAAGAAAGACTTTCCTGGTAAACTTTCTAATTAACATTATTTTTCAATCTCATTATATATATACTAGGGGCCCGGTGCACAAAAATTTGTGCACTCGGGAGGTCCCTGAGCCTGGCCCGTGCCCTCTCACAGTCTGGGACCCCTCTGGGGATGTCCACCTGCTGGTGTGCCTGGTCAGCCTGGGTGAGTGGCTGATGGCTGTTTGCAGACTGGCCAAACCCCCAGTGTGGACCCTCACCCCACTGGGGTGTGGCCAGCCTGGGTGACCAGTTGAGGGCCGTTTTCAGGCTGTCCACAGCCGCTTTAGATTATGGGTCCCTACTGGAGTGCCTGGGCAGCCTAAGTGAGGAGCTGAGGGGTGTTTTCAGGCTGTCCACAGTAACTTCAGGTTTTGGGTCCCTACTGGGGTACCTGGCCAGCTTGAGTGAGGGGCTGATGGCTGTTTGTAGGCTGGCCAAGCCCCCCAGTGGGGTCCCTCACCCCACTGGGGTGTGGCCAGCCTGGGTGCGGGACTGAGGGCTGTTTTCAGGCTGCCCACAGTCCCTTCAGGTTTTGGGTCCCTACTGGGGTACCTGGCCAGCCTGGGTGCGAGCCTGAGGGCTGTTTGCAGGCTTTTAGGCTGCCCACAGCTCCCACTGACCCAATGTCCCAGCAAGGCTGGCTGGAAGCAGGTTTCTGGGGTTTATTTATCTTCTATAATTGATACATTGTTCCTTAAAGCCGAGGCCTAGGCAGGTAATGAAGCCTCCTGTCTGCTTCAGCTCCGTGGCTTCTATAATTGAAAGAATGTTGCCTTAGTAGACTCTAGGCAGGTAGTTTCCTCCATCGCTGGTGCAATGGAAGCCTCCTGTTTGCTTCAGCTCTGTGGCTTCTATAATTGCAACTATGTTAGAACAATGTTGCCTGGAGCCAGGAGAAGCCCAGCCAACCGGCAGACAGTTTACTCCTGGTGCAACGGAAGCCTCCTGCTTACTCCAGCTCTGTGACTGCCGGCCTCCATCTTGGTTGGGTTAATTTGCATACAGCCACTGTGATTGGCTGGTAGGCATGGCTTAGGCATCCCATAGAAAGGGTCAATTTCAATATTACTCTTTTATTAGATGAAATATATATATATATATATATATATATATATATATATATATATATATATATATATATTAGAGGCCTGGTGTGTGGATTAATGCACATTGAAAGGAAATTAGAAGGTGGCTGCTGGCAGGGCAGGACTGGGCAAGACAGGCCTGAAACGACCTGGAGCCAACCTCCCACAGTCCCTCCCTGGCTGGCTGCACCTGGGGCAGTGCCAGGGATCGAAGAGTGTTCGCAGAGTGAGTAGGGTTCCTCTGGCTGGTGGGATCCCTCAGCCTGGCTTGTGGGGATCGGGTCAAAACCAGCAGCCCAACCTCCCCTGAGGGGTCCTGGAGTGTGAGAGGACACTGCAAAGTTGCTGTTGTTTGGCAGCTCCTGCGTTGAGTGTCTGCCCCCTGGTGGTGAGTGTGAGTCATACATTCCACCCCATTGGCCAGTGGGCCGGTCACTTAGACATTTATCTATATAGTAGGGGCCTGGTGCACAAAAATTTGTGCACTTGTGGGGGGGGTGTCCCTCAGCCCGGCCTGTGCCCTTTTGCAGTCTGGGACTTCTTGAGGGATGTCCACCTGCTGATGTGCCTGGCCAGCCTGGGCGAGAGGCTGCTGGCTGTTTGCAGGCTGGCCAAGCCCCCCAATGGGGACCCTCACCCCATGGAGGTGTGGCCAGCCTGGGTGAGGGGCTGATGGCCGTTTTCAGGCTGCTCACATCCTCTTAAGGGTTCAGGTACCTACTGGGGTGCCTGGGCAGCCTGGGTGAGGGGCTGAGGGCCGTTTTTAGGCTGTCCACAGCTCCCATTGAACCAAGGACCCAGCGAGGCTGGCTGGAATCAGGTTTCTGGGGTTTATTTATGTTCTATAATTGAAACTTTGTTACCTTGAGCAGAGGCCTAGGCAGGTAACAAAGCCTCCTGTTTGCTTGAGCATATTACTCTTTTATTAGATTAGATAACTAGTGGCCTGGTGCATAAAATTTGTGCAATTAACAGAAAATTAATTAGAGAAATATTTTAATTTGCTATTTGCCCTTTCTCTATAATAGAAATGTTAGAGATGAAAGAAAATTAGTAAAATATATATGAAAATCTTCCTGCTGTCAGAGTCTGGATTACATCATGGGACCCAGGCTCAAGTCCTCACCCAGCCACATGCACCTCAAAATTGCGCAAGACCCAGACCTGGCTGGCCCCACACCCATTGGGTGAGATCCAGACCCAGCCGGTTCCACCCCTGTCAAGCCCCACCAGATGGGGGATGCAGCCTCAGTTCCCTGAGCTGGTGCTGGGTGGGAAGGCACAGCATCAGATCCCCCAGCACATCTTCAGGTCCCCTGGCCTAGGGCTGTAGGCATGGCTTTAAGTCCCCCGGCTCAGCGCCAGGCCTGGGGGTGCAGCCTGAGGTCCCCAGGCCCAGTGCCTGGGTTGGGCGCATAGCCTGAGGTCCCCCAGCCCAGTACTGGGGTGGGGGGAGCAGCCTGAGGTTTCCTTGCCCCAGCCTGGTGCTACACAGCCTCAGGTCCCTGCTAATCACTCATTATGGCTCATTACAAAAACCCTGCCTCCACTGTGGGTGTAGCCATCTTGTGTTACAGGAACTCTGCTTCTGCTGTGGGTGCAGCCACCTTATGATGGCATGATGGAGTGAGGGTCAATTTGCATATCACTTCTTTATTATGTAGGACTAGATTGTGTACCAGTGGGGGCTCTCAGCGTGGCCTGCAGGATTGGACTGAATCCAGCTCTCCGACAATCCCTGAGGGATCCCAGATTGCAAGCAAGGACAGGCCAGGTGGAGGGATCCCACTGGTGCACAATCAGGACCAGGGAGAGATATGAGAGGTTGGTCAGCTGGGAAGGGATTGTGGGAGGGCTCCAGGGCATATCTGGTCCATCTCGCTCAGTCCCAATCAGCTGGACCCCAGCAGCAAGCTAACCTACCAGTTGGAGCGTCTGTCCCCTGGTGGTCAGTGAACATCATAGCGAGCAGTTGAGTGGCCTTAGCATATCATTAGCATATTATGCTTTGATTGGTTGAATGGACAACTGGATAACTGGACACTTAGCATTTTAGGGTTTTATTATATAGGATTATAGAACCTTACATGCAGAGTACTTCAAATAAGCATAGCTTTTTATGTATAAAGTCCCGAAAAGTCGCATTCTTGTATTACCTTTAAAAATGATTAGCTAATATGTATGGGGTTCTTATTATTTGTTAAGCCCTATTCTAAACACATTACATATATCAGCTAGTTTTATCTTTGCAACAACGCTTTCAGGTAAGAACTCTTATGACTCAATTTACCTCTGAGAACATGAGGTACCCATGAAGGTTAGGCTGATAGGTGATAGTGCTGAGATTTAAACCCAGAAAATCTGTCTCAGAGCTCAGGCTTATAATCACTAATGCTCTACTCCTAAAAGTAGAACACTCAGGCAACAGGGAGTATTACTCATGCCAGAGAAAAATAAGAGGTAAGTTGGGACTATAAAAGAGAGATCTAAAGTACTGCTAAAACCAAAATGGCAGGTATAGTAGAAGAAAAAAGGAAGCTAGAAACAAATGATTTGAGAATTCTTTTAAAGATCCAATGTGTTTACAAGAACTGTACATATGAATATTATATGTTCACATAATATTATTCACATAAATTACACAAGTATTATGCAAAAGTATATCATATGTAAAATATACATATTAATAAAATTATAAAAGTATTATGCAAGAGTACATATGTACATACATAAATATGTATACAGACATAATACCTGTATAATATAATATAAAATACTATGCCAAATCCCATTAGCACTTTAGATTGAAACTGCAGCAGTCTGTAGGAAGTTGTTCATGAGAAAGCAAGAGTTATAGTATAAAAATAGTAAACTCTACATTAAGTACATAGAGACACATGGGAAAAAATGACAGCAGAGTCATCCTCTCAAACACTAATAGTGGTCATTTCCATGTATTAGGACTACAAATGACAGCTATTTCTTTAAATCTTTAACTTTTTGAAAATGAACTTGTGTTACTTTTATATTTTCAAATTGGGCTCCTTACTCTTTATTATCTAATCTAATAAAAGTGCAATATGCAAATTGACCCTCACTCTGTTACATCCACAAGACATGCCTACAAACCATACCCACCAACCAATCAGGAGCAAATATGCCAATTAACTCAACTAAGATGGCGACGGCCATGGAGCTGGAGTTGCCCTGGGAAATGGAGGAAGCCAGGGTCCTGTGGGCCCTGAGCTCTACTCAAGTCTACAAAGTTTCAATTACAGAAGATAAACAAACCCCAGATACCTGCCGGGCTGGTACCTTGGGTTGCCAGGGGCAACCTAGGCTTCGAAAGGGGGACCAAGGCAACAAAGTTTCAATTATAGAAGTTGAATAAATCCCAGATAACTGCTTCCAGCCAGGCACCCCAGTAGGGACCTGAACCCTGAAGGGGCTGTGGGCAGTCTGAAATGGCCATCAGCCCCTTACCCAGGCTGGCCAAGCACCCTAGTAGGGACCCGAACCCTTAGGGGACTGTGGGCAGCCTGAAATGGCCCTCTTCCCCTCACCCAGGCTGGCCAAGCACGCCAGTAGGTGACATCCCCTGAGGGGTCCCAGACTGCGAGAGGGCACAGGCTGGGCTGAGGGACCCACCCAAGTGCACAAATTTTTGTGCACCAGGCCTCTAGTGAAAGATGGATAAAGATAAAGATAGATAAAGATAAAGATAAAGATAAAGATAAAGATAAAGATAAAGAATAAAGTTAATGCGTTTTTTAGTTCGTCGTTGTGATTATATAGTAATGAGTACTTTTATTTACAACTGCTGTTTTTACTTTTAGGTTTAACTGTGCTGTAACTTACGCCAAGAAAAAGATTTCTATTCTCAGGAATAAAGTAGTTGTAGCTACATTTGAAAGGGAATATTCAAATTGAACTTTTTTCAATTATACTGAACAAATTAAAAAACAGACTGTGAAAAATCAAATAGAATAAAATATTGTTTTCTTTAACAGAACAAAGAAAGGAAAGAAAATGCAGTGAATAGATAAAGGCACTGAGTGTTTATTGTTTTTAAAACATTTGCTGCATTCAGAAACAACTGGAAGATATTCCAGTACACCTTCAGGCTATTATGGTGCCGTTAGACTGTCCAACAAGTGGTACTGAATACAGACTTTGTCACTGATGTTTTGGAACTTGGACAGTTCTCCTATACCTCTGAAACAGACATAGTAATATTGGCTAATTTCAACAGGGACTTGAAAAAGAAACAGATGAAAATAACAAAAACATATCTAAATAACATGTGTTACAAGTTCATATCAGGATACCATGAATTCCAAAGATTATTCTTTAGTATTAGGCAAACATGTTAGTTAGAGAGAATTTATGGGTAATTTTTGTATCATTAAATGTTTGTCTTTTATAAATGTAGAAACTTTCAGAAAGTTTTAAATTTCTAAAAGAGTTTTATTTTGTGCCACTCTTCTTTTTTTAAAAATCAACCTTATGATGCCAGAAACTATGTGCTATATTTTTAACAAGTGTTTTGTTTGTGTGCTTGTTTTCAACAAAGGATTTGTTGTTTCTCATAGGATGATGACTCATCCTTCACAATTATAGAGTTAAAAAAGAAACAAGCTTTGACACTTAATGAAGTTGAAGCTCTTGCATGATGTTTTTAAATTATTTATTTCTCTGTCATGAGCTGCAGTTAACTATTATTAATTCTGGACCTTAATTTTGGCAGGCTCATCTCAAAATATCAGTTAGCCAGTGATCTCCTTTGTCAACACTACCAAGAGTACAAAATTTTTAAAACAATAATTAATGTTTGGATTTCATATAATAGCCTTTTTCTTCTGAATTCCATCTCATAAAATAAATTTGGCTCACTCAGCAAATAAAAGTCTGTCTTTTCTTTGTATCAAAAGTTTAGGGTTCTTGAGATATAAGTCCTATCTTTCACCAGGATAGTATGTTTATTATAGAGAAAGGGCAACTAGCAATATTAAAATATTTCCTCTAATTAATTCCCTTTTAATGTGCATGAATTTCATGCACCAGGCCACTAGTAATTACGTAAACTGGCAAATAACTGAAAACAGTTCCCTGCCTAAAGTAATGCAAAGTTGTTTATTCCATCTTCTTGCTTCCATAACACATTGTTCATACTTTGTTATTCCACATTACATTTCGTTGCAATCACTTATTCACAGGTCTCTCTTTTCCAGTAGACCATATGATCTTTGATAGAAAGGTTGGTATCTTATCTTTGTATTCCTAATACGTAGTGTAATCAGAACAAGTATGAGCTGGATACATTTGTTGTTGTTGTTAATCCTCATTCAAGGATATTTTTTTACTTTGCTTTGTAGAGAGAGTGGAAGGGAGCAAAGAAGGGAGGTGGAGAGAGAGAGAGAGAGAGAGAGAGAGAGAGAGAGAGAGAGAGAAAGAGAGACATTGATGTGAGAAAGACACATTAATTGGTTGCTTCTTGTATATGCCTTGACCAGGGCTGGGGATCAAGTTTGCAACTCAGGTACATATCCTTGACTTGGAGTCAAACCTATGACTCCTCAGTGTGCAGGCTGATACTCTAACCACTGAGTAAACTATACCAATCAAGGTGAATACATTTTTAATGCATACATAAAAATTTTTTCAAATAATATACTCGAATCAATACACAAAGAGAGAGAGATTATAGGCATAATGGTTCCTAAGGCTGGTAAATTTACATGTGAAGAATTACAAGAGAGTTTAGAAAGAAATTCAAAATTTTGAGATAATTGAGAGAGTGAACATTTGTGGAAATAATTATTTAATCTCTTAAAATAAAATCTAATATTATATTTATATTAGAAATAACAATATTTTATTGTGCTTTATGTTTTATAGAACTCTTCCATAAGAATACTACAATATGAGAATAGTTTATTTTATTTTATGCATCAAGAAAGTAAACAAAAGTTGTTTTATTTGGTTAAGGTCATACAACTAGAAATGGTAGAGTTGGGAATCAAACCCAAGTTTTGTAATTTCAAGACCAATGGTCTTCAAAAAGTCATGGAACGTAGCAGGCATTATGTAACATTTATCAGTTATTATAGGGATGATCATGGCCTAGAATGAAGAGGGCTAAATTTCATATAGAAAATTCTAAGATAACTTAATCAAAACATGAAATAAAATTATGGAAAATTTACTTGTATATAAGGAACTAGAGGCCTGGTGCATGAAAATTCATGCACTTGGGTGGAGGGATCCTTCAGCCTGGCCTGCGCCCTCTTGCAGTCTAGGACCCCTAGGGGGATGTCCATCTGCTAACTTAGGCCTGCTCCCAAGGGGATCAGGCCTAAGCTGGCAGTCAGACATCCCTCTGGAAGCCCAGGAGCGCTCAGGGGATGTCCGACTAAGCCAATAGTCAGACATTCTTAGCACAGCCAAGGAAGAGAGAGAAGCTCCTGCCACCGCTACTGTGCTTGCAGCCGTCAGCCTGGCTTGTGGCTGAGAGGAGGTCCTTCTGTGGGAGTGCAGGAGGTCCCCCTGGTGGTCAGTGCATGCTATAGTGATCAGTTGTTCCACCATTAGGGTCAATTTGCATATTACCCTTTTATTATATAGGATGTGCGTGTGTGTGTTATTGTGTACATATATTTTGTTTTTAATATCCCACTTCTCAGACCTATTATGGGTATAGGGTATTGCTCTGCAGTTATAAAGAAGAAGGCACAGATGAGTTTAAGTGTCTTATTCCTTATAGTAAAGTATGGCAATTATACCAATTGGAAAATAAAATATCAAGACATGTCTTTAAACAAACTAACAAATAAGCCAGTTTATACAAATTAAAGCTGTCATGGGCTTTTTAAAAAGAGAGAAGCTCTATTAGGCTAGCACTTAACCAAAACTCAGAAATAGAAGAAAATTTAATTATTTATTCCTAGTTAATACAGGCAAAATTAATGTAACTAAATGCTAAGTGTCCCTTAATGAAAATTATAAATGTAACTGAACTGCATATTTACTAAAGGCAGAAATGCTAGTTAAAGGAACGGAGCCAGAGAGCTTCAGCTCTCTTATCCTCCTTCTTTAATTATACTCAGTCTTTTAACTTAGAGGTTTCCACATACGTCTCTATTTCGTCTATTCAGTAGATTGTATCTTTATAGAATATTTACTAGTAAGAGTTTTCTGACTGATTAAATAAGGTAGGCTGGCAGTTTAAAAGAAAGTCACATCTGATTTCTGACAGGAGTTTAGCTTTAGAAGAGTCTTTCCAAGCTTTTTATAAATGCCAGCCTTCAAAAAGCCATTCTACCTTTTTTTCTTTTCTTTTCTTTTCTTTTTTCTGACTGCATTGAGACAAGCCCAGACTGTAGACATATAGCAGAAGAAGGGAAAAGGTCAAATTACACATAAGAGCAGTGAGGTTTATGTCTACCAACATTAGCCAAGGGTGTGCATTGAAACGTAATCTATTAGAGATTAAGAGCAATGATGTAAAACACCAAAGGGTTGGAGTGGGTTGAGTGGGTATTATGTAACAAATCTGGAAATGTATAGTCAAATGAAAATTTTTGGCTGGTGAATATGAAAGAAACATGAATAATTAAGTTCAATACAGAGAACAAATCAATTCAAAAATGGTGTAATTCTTAAAATATTTGTTTAAAAGACATTTTAAAGACATTTAAAAGACTTAAAAATTAATGAATTCACTTAAGAAAAATTAGATAAATAGTGTTGGTTCTAAAGGATAAAATTATAGAATGTTGACAACCCTATAATTATTTTTTAGTATTTTCCTTTTTTAAAATCTTTATTTTTGAAAATATTATATATGTCCACCTTTTTTCCACCATCAACCCCCTTCAACCCACCTCCGCCCTCCACCATTTACTTGAAAACATATAGCTTCCTTCATTAATTTTAGCATTCCCTCTTCCTCAGCATATCTGAGACTATTGAAACATTAATCTAAAAATTTCTCTCTATAGAAAGACCATACATTGAGTTTAAAACTTTCTTTATAAAGTATTTTGTCATGAAAACTCAACCAACAGCAGCAACACAAGTTGACAATAGCTCTTACCATCTCCCGGGTCAATGATCTCCACTGTGGTCACTGTGGGAAATTCCAGAGCTGCCAGCACTGGTTCTGAGAGCACCACCTGGAAAGTCTCAGACTGCTCATGTTCCTCATCACTCATGATGTGCACTTTCCATGTGGCCCTGGTCTGGCTTGGGTTGAACTGCACTTGTTTCTGTGCTTTACCTTTGAAATCTTTGTCTTTTTCTGCAGTCCCATCTCTTGTGCCAATACCTTCACAGAAATATAAAATCACTGTCTTAGTTTCATTTTTCAATTGAATTATTAAGGTTTTCCACATTAACTTTTTGTATATCACTTGATCATGCACTGCAAGTAGACCCCATTCTGATTCCATGAAATGGATAATTGGGTGTGGCTCCTACAATAAAAGTATTCCATTGGAGTGTTCATGCTTCTATGCTACTCTTGCCCCATTGTGGTTTTACTATATATTCTTTTTTTCAATCCTCACCTAAGGTTTTTCCATTGTTTTTTAGAGAGAGAGTGGAAGGGAGGAATGGAGAGGGGAAAGAGAGAGAACATCAATGTGAGAGAGGTACGTTGACTGGTTGCCTCCTGCATGAGCCCCAACTGGCTCAGGAACCAACCTGCAACTCAGGTATATACCCTTGACCGGGAATCAAACCCGGACTCGCCGGTGCTCAGGCCAATGCTCTAATCCAAGCATGTCAAACTCGCTGCCTGCAGGCCCCATGCCTCATTTATTTGGCCCATGTTAGCCTTTGCGTTTGACATGCTTGCTCTAATTGCTGACTCACACCAGCCCAGGTCTTACTATATACTAGTATTCATTAAGCTAAGTTTGTGTAGAACTTCTATGATGGAATGCTAAATTTGCTTTGGGTGAAAAATAAAGATTCCCTTTTTATAATTAACACATAGTATTTACTATGAGGCCAGTGCTATGAGGCCTATCTTGTTACTTAAAGTATGGTCCATGGACAAGCATCATAAGCAACCTCTTGGAGATTGTTAGTAATGCAGTTTCAGCCCTACCCCAGATCTATTGAATCAGAATCAACATTTTAGCAAGATCCCCAGGTAAGTCTATGTGCATTAAAATTTAAGGGTGGGTAGACACATACTACATACTTCATATTTCCACAAGGTTCTATGTAAAATAGGTGCCCCATTTTAATAAAGAATGAAGAAATGATGTATTGATTCTGGAGGAAACATTAATCTAATATGTCCGCACTTTAATCTAATGTGGTAGAAGAGACAATCAAACATACTCAATGTTCAAAACAATGCCCTTCCTTGGAGATAAAACGTATTTAGCTGGTAAACCATATATAAAATAAATTATAGTATTAGATGGGGCAAAAAGAACTCTGGAAATTAAAAAGCTTATGAATTGGTTTAAATGTATGTTTTTTAAAAAAATTGAGTACTAATTATGAAACAAACATATTACTTTTATATACTAAGTGATGCTACAACTCAGTCTTTTTCTCTGGTGTGGAAAAAAAATGGCATGAAGGTTATGCAAGGTACTTTGGGAATGAGAGAATTGATTTTTTTAAATCTTACCTTGGCCACATGGAGGCTTTGGGATCATAGGCAAATTATTAACTTCCACAGTTGCAAATGATGTAAGAGCGCAGTATGTCATAGTTGAGAGTCAGCTCTGGAGCCAACCTCAGATCTGCCCCTTAGTAGCTGTGTAACTGTGGGCATGCAACCTTTCTATTTCCTCATCTGTGTGATGAGGGATATAATGACATTCTTCTCATGAGGTTACCTATGCAGCTTATTGAGAACCAGGCCTGGCACATAATAAGAACCCAATAAATGTTAACTATCATTATCACTTCATAGTCCATAACCTAATAAAGTGTCAGGCATTTAATAAGCACTCAATAAAACATTAATTGAGTTAGTAAAGAGAAGATTGTTATAAGGAGTAAAAGATAAAAGTATTTAATGTGCTTAATGAAGTATCTTTTATTAGTAAATGTTCAATAACTGATGGCAATAAGATCCTTGATGAAATCATTTTGTGAAATGAAATTACGCATTTATTAATGGTTTATAAATGTATAATCATTTCTGAGAGAATACATGTATAAATTTCATGTAATTTATAATTTACTAACTGTGCTCCAGAAGGTAAATGATATTTTGCTTTTAGCTGTAATGCAAAATATCTAATTCTAAAAGTCTGTAAATGAAAGTGGAGGTCATAGAACAATAACATAAAACATATTCATTGTAGAGCTCCTATGAGATCACCCTACACTTTAATCTGACTTTCATTTCCAATTCTAGCATGAATTCTATTAATATCTCCCATGATTCATGAGTGTGGGACACACACAAAAGTCTTTCCAATGTCCTATCTCCTCAGGTTACTAATTAACATGTGAGGTTAACCAAGCAGCATTATAGAACCTTTTTAAAATTGCTGGTGTTGATCTCACATAGAAAATATTAGTGCATTGGAAAAATAACTTCACAAGAAAAAAAAAGACTCTTGTTTGAGATTTTAACATTCAGCTTTAAAAAAAACGATGGAGAGAAAAATCTGAAAATATTACTTAAAAATATTTTTTCAACTATTAACATTCCCATTGCTACAATGGGCTACTTGCAAGTGAATAAGTAAATATACTCATTAGGAGTGGGAATTCAAGTAAAATGCAAATAAATGAAGGAATTATAAAAAAATTGTTAAAGCACTGTGTTTTTTAGTTATTCCTCTGATTTATTTCTAAGCAGAAAGCACAATGAAGATTCATTTCTCACTGACAAAAAGAAAGACAGGACCATATTCTTGTTCTGCAGAACATATGTGTATGTGTGCCCAGAGAACATGCTTCTAAAAGAGAGAGCAATAAAGCATTCACTATGCTCTAGGAAGGTTAAACACAGAGAGTGTAAATGACAGCCTAAGAAGAGGCACATGCAAATAAAGAAGATGGAAGCAAAGCTGCCCTTGCTGCAGGATGGGTCTGCAGGCAGACCAACCCCACCTAGATTCAGCGTATCCTTAAAAGGTCAGCAGACCCCGGTTGGCATGGCTCAGTGGTTGAGCATTGACCTACAAACCAGGAGGTTACAGTTTGATTCCTGGTTAGGAAACATGCATGGGATTGCGGGCTCAGTCCCTGGTTGGGGGTGTGCAGGAGGCAGACAACCAATGATTCTCTCTCATCATTGATGTTTCTATCTCTCTCTTTCTATCTCTTTCTCTCTGAAATCAATAAAAAAATAAAAAAGTAAAAAAATAAATAAGATGAGCATAGTGTGAAAACCCCTCTTCTAAAGTTACAAAACAAAGAGTATTTTTAAATTACAGGATAATTATTATCCAACATCTAAATATCAGGGGAAATTATGGGGGGGCAGGTGAGAATTGTGACTGTGGCAAGGATGTGTGTATGTGTGTGCTCATGTGTGTGGATGGGGATCTACTATTTAAGGCATTTTAATGTTATAGACCAGTAAAATTTCCAAACAGCATTTTGAAGACATAAACACAATTATAACTTTTTATTCTGCCAAAAATTTTTTAGATTCATACCTTAGTTGATACTTTCACTCAACAAAAGCTCTTTTGTCTATATGAACATTCCATCAGTACACATTTATCATATATATATGTATATATCTATCATATATACATATACACATCTACTCTAATAAAAGAGTAATATAGAAATTAACTCTCTCCAAGATGCCTAAGCCATGTGCACTAGTCAAGCCATGCCCACCAGCTAATCAGAGCAGCTGTATATATATATATATATATATATATATATATATATATATATATATATATATATATATCTGGTGCCCGGTGCACGAAAATTTGTGCACTTGGGGGAGGGGGTCCCTCAACCCAGCCTGTGCCCTCTTGCAGTCTGGAACCCCTTGGGGGATGTCCACCTGCTGGCGTGCCTGGCCAACCTGGGTGAGGGGTAGAGGGCCATTTCTGGCTGCCTTCAGCCCCTTCAGGGTTTGAGCCCTTACTGGGGTGCCTGGCTGGAAGCAGGTATCTGGGATTTATTTAACTTCTATAATTGAAAGTTGTTGCCTTGGTCCTTTGCTCGAAGTCTGGGTTGACCCTGGCAACCCAAGGTCCCAGCCTGGTAGATATCTGGGGTTTATTTATCTTCTATAATTGAAACTTTGTAGCCTTGAGTAGAGCTCAGGGTCCACAGGGCTCTGGCTTCCTCCATTGCCTGGGGCAACTCCAACTTCATAGCCACCGCCATCTTAGTTGAGTTAATTTGCATATTCACTCCTGATTGATTGGTGGGCATGGCTTGTGGGTGTAATGGAGTGAGGGTCAATTTGCATATTACTCTTTTATTAGATTAGATATGGTACAGAATTATTTTTTATCAATATACCAAATATTTTGTGCCAACAATAGTACTGCCTAAAATTACCAATATACTTATTGGTTAAAATACCTATTTTACACTTACATGAAATTGAATGTGAGCTTGAACTGGAGTTTTAGAAACTTGTTTTTGACTCTCAGTTTCATTCAAAAGGGTGAAGCAGCAGAAAATGATTAGTATTTAAAACTTTTCTGTTGGTACTGAAGAAAAGTCACAACATATATTTTCTATGTAGTGCTTTTATGCAGTGTTGGGATTACTGAAACTTTAGTGAGCATTCAAATGCAATAAATAAATAGTAAATTATATTTTAATGGCTAATATGGTACTGAATAGTTTTTTGTTTATTATTGAAGTAGCCTTCACATATGTTTTACACTGTTATTTCCACATTTGTATCCTATGAATAAATTAAATAATTTCCTACACTTACTTAAGATCTAGAGACATTTAACATTTTTTAACTTATGGGTGATTACTGACAGTTTTGTAAAGTTATTTTATATCAGAGAAAGATCATATGTAGGTTTAAAGAGGTATATATTTTAATTCACATTTCCTATTTTTACAGCCTTTGTCTTGATGATTTAGCCTTGACATAAAACTTTTGGCATGTTTTTCTTTAGCAGTTAAAGGACATTTAAATGTCAACTTCTTCCTAATCTTTAAAACTAGAGTAATAAACTAAACAATTTTTAATCATTATAAAATTTCTAACTTTTGCTAGAAAACTGGTATTTTGTGACAGAGTGGAAATTAAACTTACTTATAAATGAAGTCTCTCCCAAGTAACCTCTACGTTTAATAACAACATCTAGAAATTTGGAGTCCTCATTGATCAGGTAATATTCTTTTTCAAAGGAGATCCATGCCCAATTCAGGTGAAAATGCTGCTTGATTAACTTGTTGCCACCTAAAAAACAAAAATTTAAAGCACCAAATTTGTGAATGAATGACCTTAAAAATTCCACAGACTGCTTTAAAAATGCAACATGATGAACCTCTAGCCAGACTCACCAGAAAACAAAGAAAGAAAACCCAAATAAACACAATTAGAAACTAAGGAGGTAAAGTAATATCTAACCCCACAGAAATACAAAGGATCATAAAAAATACTAAGAACAACTTTATTCCAATAAACTGGACATCCTGGATGAAGTGGACATATTCCTAGAAAAATACAAGCTTCCAAAACTCAATCAGGAAAAATCATAAAATGTGAGTAGGCCGATAACTACTGATGAAATTGAAGCAGTAAAACAACAACAACAACAACAACAAAAACTCCTAGCAAACAAAAACCATGGTCCAAATAGATTCACAGGGGAGTTTTATCAAATATTCAAAGAAGAACTAACACCTATTCTCCTCAAATTATTCCAAAAAATTTAAGAGGAAGGAACACTTTCAAACTATGTCTATGAAGCCAGTATTACCCTAATTCCAAAACCAAATAAACACATGACAAAGAAAGAGCACATAGATGCTAAAATCCTCAACAAAATTTTAGCAAATTGAAACCAGCAATACATTAAAAAGATCATACATTATGACCACATGGGATTTATTCTGGGAATTCAAGGATGGTGCAATATTCTCAAATCAATAATTGTGATATAGCACATAAAAATATTGCAAGACAAAAATCACATGATCATATCAATTGATACAGAAGAAGCATTCAACAAAATCAAACACCCTTTTTTGCTTAAAAACTCTTAGCAAAGTGGGAATAGAGGGATCATACCTCAACATACTACAGCCAACATCATATTCAGTGGGCAAAAACTAAAACCATTTCCCTTAAGAACAGGAACAAGACAGGGATGCCCTCTTTTACAACTCTTGTCCAACATAGGTTTGGAACCCCTTGTCATAGTAATCAGACAAGAAGAAATAAAAGGCATCCAAATTGGAAAGGAGAAAGTAAAACTCTCATTATTCGCAGATGACATGGTATTGTACATAGAAAACCCTAGAGACTCCATCAAAAAACTAATAGATTTAATAAATGAATTCAGAAATGTAGCAGACTACCAAATTACCACCCAAAAATCCATAACATTTCTATACACCAACTAGTGGCCCAGTGCATGAGTTTGTGTACATTGAAAGGGAATTAATTAGAAGAAATACTTTAATATCACTATTCATACTTTCTCTATATTGAAGTGTCAGAGATTAATGAAAATTAGTAAAATGTATATAAAAATAATATATAAATCTAATCTAATAAAAGAGTAATATGCAAATTGACCCTTATCTGTTACACATAAGCCACGCTCACCAGAGCGGTTGCATGCAAATTAACCCAGCCATGGCAGCTACAGAGCTAGAGCAAACAGGAGGCTTTAGTTGCACCAGTGATGGAGGAAACTTCCTGCCTAGGCTGGCTGGGCCTCTGCTCAAGGCAACAATGTTTCAATTATAGAAGATAAATAAACCCCAGAAACCTGATTCCAGCCAGCCTCACTGGGACCTTGGGTCAATGGAAGCTGTGGGCAGCCTGAAAATGCCCTCAGCCCCTCACCCAAGCTGGCCAAACACCCATGGGGTGAGGGTCCCCACTGGGGGGCTTGGTCAGCCTGCAAACAGCCATCAGCCCCTCACCCAGGCTGGTCAGGCACACCAGCAGGTGGACATCCCCCGAGGGGTCCTAGACTGTGAGAGGCACAGGCGGGGCTGAGGGACCCCTCCGAGTGCACAAATTTTTGTGCACCAGACCCCTAGTTTATTAATAAATATATGATAAAGCATGATATAACAACAAAGAAAAACATGATATAAAAACAATAAAAACATGATATAAAAACAACATTGATACAAACAATGACTGATAAATTTATTAAACTTATTTTAATAGCTCCTTGTATACCACATTGAGAGTAAAAACACTTTCAGAGTGCTCGACTAATTTCTCTTGTGATGAAGTATTTACAACTTTGATGTCACATGCTCTTCAAACTTGAGAGAAAGCAACATATAACTGACCATGTCCATGAAATTTCAATTGTCAGAATCTTTGTTTATCATTAATTTTTAAAAATATGCCAGGTATTTTGGAAAATGTATATCATTTGGACAATCTTTATCTTTGATACAACATCGAGTAAATTTTCCATCAGATGGCTTTTCATCGGAGAAATTTAGTAATAGGCAAAATTGACATGCAACAGTCATTCCACCATAACTATGTTTGATAATTATATCCTCATTTACTCCATTTTCTCTGTGAAGGCAGTTCCTACCAGTATTGGTAGTACTTGTGATGACTGTTCTTTATGCATATTCTGTCAATGACACTGGCTTCTTTTAGCTTCAGAGGTATATTGTGCCAATAGTTGGTCTTCAGATACATTCTGTCAATGACAATGCTTTCTTTAAGCTTCAGAGGTATGTTGTGCCAATTGTTGGTCATCAGACATTTTCTGTTGATAATGCTACTTTCTTTTGGCTGCAGAGGTACATTGTGCCAGTCGTTGGTATTCAGGTACATCTGTCACTGACACTGGCTTCTTTTGGCTTCATAGGTACTTTGTGCCAATAGTTGGTCTTTAGACATATTCCCTCCTCCCTCCTGTCAGGGTCCAGGGTGTGGGTATTGGTCTCCTGCCTGTTGTCAGGAGTGTGGGTGAATGAGATTCTGGGCTGTGAGGGCGCGATAGTAAGCTGGCCAATGGCCTATTCCATTAGGAATGGGGCTCCTGCCTCCCTGTTGTCAGGGTCCGGGATGCAAGTATCTGGCACCCTCCTCTCTCCTGTCAGGGCCTGGGGTGCTGGTGAATGGGATTCTGTGCTGTCAGGGCGCTGACAGCAAGGTCTGGGTCAGTGTTCATCATAGCTACCAGCTGGTCATCTGGTTGTTGATCATTCTGGTTGTTCCATGGTTTCGGTCACCGGTCTTTTATTATATAGAATATTACACTCTCAGAAAGAGAAACTAAAAACAATACCATTTGCCATTGCAATAAAAAAAAATTAAGATATTTAGGAATAAACTTAACCAAGGAGGTAAAAGACCTGTACTCTGAAACTATGGAACACTGAAGAAAGAGATAGAGGAAGATATAAATGAATAGAAGAATATACCATGTTTATGGATTGGTAGAATCAACATCATTAAAATGTACATATTACCTAAAGCAATCTATAGATTCAATGGAATCCCTACTAAAATACCAAAGGAATATTTCACAGATCTACAACAAACACTCCAAAAATGTATATGGAACTAGAAAAGACCCCAAATAGCTTCAGCAACCTTGAGAAAGAAGAACAAAGTTGGAGGAATTACAATACCAGATATCAAGTTGTATTTCAAAGCCACTGTGTTCAAAACAGTCTGATACTGGCACAAGAACAGGCATATAGATCGATGGAACAGAAAAGAGAACTTGGAAATCGACCAAAGCCATTATTCTCAATTAATATTTGACAAAGGAGGCAAGAGCATACATTGGAGTAGAGATAGTCTCTTCAATAAATGGTGTTGGGAAAATTGAACGGGTATATGCAAAAAATAAAAATAAAAAATGAAACTAGATGACCAACTTACACCATACACAAGAATAAATTCAAAATGAATACAAGACTTAAATGTAAGACATGAAACCATAAAAGTTCTAGAAGAAACTGTAGGCACCAAACTCTCAGACATATCTTGTAGCAAAATGTTAACTGATATATCACCCAGGACAATGAAAATTAAGGAGAAAATAAACAAATAGGACTACATTAATATAAAAAAGCTTCTGTATTGCAAAAGAAACCATCAACAAAACAACAAGATAGCCCACTACATGTGAGGACATATTTGCCAATGATACATCTGATGAAGGGTTAATCTCCAAAACACATAGGGAATTCATACAACTTAACAAAAGACAAACAATCCAATTAAAAAATGGGCAAAGAACCTATTGGCACTTCCCCAAAGCGGACATACAGAAGGCCAAGAGGCATATGAAAAAATGTTGAAAGTCACTAATCAGAGAGATGGAAATCAAAATGACAATGAGATAACACCTCACACCTGTCAGAATGGCTATCATGAACAAATCAACAAATGACAAATATTGTCGAGGATGCAGAGAAAAGGGAACCTTAGTATACTGCTTGTGGAGCCACTGTGGAAAACATTATGGAGTTTCCTCAAAAAGTTAAAAATGGAACTGCCATTTGACCCAGTGATCCCACTTCTAGGAATATATCCTAAGAACCCCAAAACACTATTCAGAAAGAATATATACACTCCTATGTTCATAGCAGTGTAATTTACAATAGCTAAGATTTGGAAACAGTCTAATTGCCCATCAGCAGATGAGTGGATAAAAAAATTATGGTACATTTATACAATGGAATACTACATGGCACTAAAAAAAGAAAAAACTCTTACCATTTGCAACAGCAGGGATGGACCTGTAGAATATTATGCTGAGCAAAATAAGCGAGTCAGAGAAAGGTAAGTATCACATGATCTCACTCATATGTGGAATCTAATAAACCAAATAAACTGATGATCAAAAATAGACCCAGAGTCATAGAAGCATGAACAGACTGTTGAACCTCAGAGGGAAGGCAGGGAAGTGGGGGGAAGAGATCAACCAATGAACTTGTATGCATATATGTATAACCCGTGGACACAGATAATGGGGTGAGAAGGGCCTGGAGGTTAGGGGACAGGAGCAGGCTGGAAGAGGTTAATGGGGGAGGAAGAGGAGGACCTATGTAACACTTTCAATAAAGATTTTTTTTTTAAAGAATCACTATAGTTACTTTGTTTGATACACAGCTCTAGAATATGATACAGCTCATGGAGATACAGCTTATGTTCAATAATTGTTATACAGACATACAATAGTTGACATAATCTAATTTAATAAAAGAGAAACATGCAAATTGACTGCACCTCCACTATGCTCCAAGCCACACCCACCAGCCAATCAGAGAGACTATATGCAAATTAATCCAACTAAGATGAGGGCAGGCAGCCACAGAGCTGGAGCAAGCAGGAAGCTTGCTTGCTCTGGTGATAGAGGAAGCCAAGCTTCCTGCCTGCCCTGGACAGCTGTGGCCTCTGCTTAAGGCAACAAAGTTTCAATTATAGAAGATAAATAAATCCCAGATACCTGCTTCCAGTTGGCCTCACTGGGAGCTTGGATGGCTGGGGGACCCGGCCAACCTGCAAATAGCCATCAGCCACTCACCCAGGCTTACCAAACCCTCATGGGTTGAGGGTTCCTGCTGGGAGGTTGGCCAGCCTGAAAACAGCCTTCAGCCCCTCACCCAGGCTGACCAGGCATTCCATCAGAACCCCCACCCTGATCCAGGACACCTTCAGGGCAAACCAGCCATCCCCCACCCATGCACCAGGTCTCTATCCTATATAATAAAAGGGTAATATACAAATTGATCCTAACAGCAGAACCACTGGGAATGACTGGTAACTATGACACACATTGACTACCAGGAGGCAGATGCTCAATGCAGGAGTTGCCTCTGGTGGTCAGTGCACTTGCACAGGCTGATGGCTGCCAGTACAGCAGTACTGGTGGGAGCCTCTCCTGTCTCCTCAGCAGTGCTAAGGATGTCCGACTGCAGCTTAGGCCTGCTACCCACTGGCAAGTGAACATCCCCCAAGGGCTCCTGGGCTACCAGAGAGATGTCTGACTGCTAGTTTAAGCCCAATCCCCTGGGGAGTGGGCCTAAGCCAGCAGGTGGACATCCTCTGAGAGGTTCCAGACTGTGAGAGGGCATAGGCTGAGCTGAGGGACCCCCCACCAAGTGTACCAGACCTCTAATCTATCTAATAATAGGGTAATATGCAAATTGGTTAGGACGCCATCACATAATGACCGATCAGTAGGCTGTGTGCGCAGCAGGGGCAGGTGGGCAGAGACTTGCAGCATAGGGGACAGGGGCAGGGGAGGTGGGGCCTGGTATAGGATGGCCTGTACTCCCCACATAGTGGCAGCAGCTATAAGCACTCCTGATGGCCACTACCACTTGCCCAGAAAGACCATAGGTTTTTTCTGCCAAGTGGCAGCAGAGCCACTCTTCTGGGAAACCTCCACACCAGCAGCGAAGGCAGGTGAGCAAGGGAAAGCCCAGCAGTGAAGGCAGGTGAGTGAAAGTCCAAGCTCCATTGCTAAGAGCTCCCAGCTTAGCCACACCCCACCTTGGCCTTTGGCACTGCAGGACAGGGGTTCTGAGAAAGACAGCTCCTTCCTGCGGCTCCTCAAATTCCAAGGCTGCCTCCAATGCCCCTCAATGCTCCTCGGGTCAGGGTCAAGAATTGGTGGAGGCCTCCAGGTGTCCAGGCAGCCAATGTAGGGTTGGTGACCTCCAGGTGTCCTGACACAGTGCCCCAGGGCTGGAGGGAGACTTGTACTCACCCCTGCAGCGAGGAGGAACCTGGAAGACACAGTCTGCCCATCACTGGATGAACGTGCCTGATTGGTTAAGCACAGGGAAACTCATGGCCAATAGCTGCTGCCACTTTCCCAGGGCTGGCCCGGGGCTCTGGCAAGCCACTGATGGCCACTGCCACTGCTGCTGCAAGAGCCCAAGGCTCAGGTAATGAGGGTCGGGTGAGGCTCAGGCAAGTTACAGTGGCTGCGATGACAGAGGCAGTGGCAGGAGCAGAGGCATGATGGGGGTGTTGCCTTCCTCTGATCACAGGGTTGCCTCGCACAGAGGGTGGCCAGAGGCAGCAGCAGCAAGGGGGTGAGGGGGGTGGTGCCTTCCCCGATGGGTTGGTTGCCTCCACAGAGGGAGGCCAAACTGTGGCTTAGGTCCACTCCTTGCAGTAGGACATCCCCTGAGGGTTCCCAGACTGTGAGAAGGGGCAGGCCAGGATGAGGCGCTCCCTCCCCCCGCCCCCGCTACCCCCATTGCACAAATTTCATGCACTGGGCCTCTAGTTCTTCATAAAATTCCTTGATCTTTAGGAGGAGAAATTGGAAAGGGGGAAGGAAGCAAGTTAGTTTATTAAAAAAATCAAGTACCCAAGTTGCAGGATGACTTATGTCTCACAAGATGCCGCTGGAGAGCAAGTTTTTCCATAGAGAAGTCTACAAGGCTTATTTGTGATGTTAAAAACACACAGAACTTCACAAATTAACTTTTTCCGGTTGACTGAGCAATTGGGTGAAAGGCTTTAATTATAGCCACTTAAGAAAAAACAAATATCCCAGTCTCTGCCTCCCTTCTCCATTATATTCCACTCCATTTCTTACAACAAACAGCTCTTTTCATCAATTCCATTCTACTGTGAAGATAAAGCTTTCTCCTCTAACCTTTCTACCAAAATGGAGCTGGCTGCCTATCAAGAGAAAACAAACCTTGTTTGTGATCTTTCCAACAAGAAAGCTTCTCTGCTAGGCGAATTGAAAGGAGAAACAGTTATCAGCTGGGCACTTTGCACATATCCTTCTATTTCCTTTGATCTACACCAATTATTTTAGAGAAAGGTGAGTTTTATAAACAAAGACAGTAATTTCTTTTAAGTCTTTCTGTAAAAGGGTGGAAAAAAGGCCCAATAATAAATACAGCTACAAACCCAATTTTAATTTGTTTCTTCTCTTCTGAGCACACACTGGGAGAGCTACACTAGAGAAGAAGAAATGAAGACAGGAAAACATCAAGACTAATAAATTGAAGACAAAATAAATCTGCACAAAGGGAAACATAATAAAGGCACGAAGAAGGGCAAAAGTGTTCATCTTTGCTAGAAATTTTGAAAATAAAAACTGTAGTGACTTTGAGTTATCAATTGACCTGTACTAAAGATTAAAGAGAATACCCAGTACAGTTAAGATTCTGTAGGAAAATTGGATTTCTTGTTTATTGTTTTGTGTATTTCTATATCTCTAATCAGAGTAAATTGGAATTCTTTATCTACATGCAAGTGTGTCTGCTTCTAACTGCCTAAGCATACCAGGATAGGCACTGGTTGAATTTATCTTTCTAGTCTCCAATTCCCACATAGTTCCTGGGAAAAAACAAAAACTACTTCTTTTTTGACAGAAGAAATCTATAGAAGAAGTATGATTATTCATAGTAAAGTGGCTACTTTGTAACTCTTGCTTGTTTTATTCCTTTTTCATAACAATTTCTGTTTACACAAACAAAGCATGTACCGTAGTTTTATTTGACTTGTGCCTAATAACTTTTGACCTATTCAGTAACTCTCATGATCAACAAATGAAGTTTATTTTATAGTTTTGTGAATTTTATTCCTATTTCCTTTCCCCTATATTAGAGTAAGAGATTACTTCTCTAAATTTTGACACTTTGTAGCTAATTATAAAATTTGATTCTAACCCTTTCCTGGAATAATCTAGAAATTATATCACCTTTCTTCTAGATATTACATGTTTTAAGAATATTGAGTCCTGAGGCCTTCTTCCCTTGACACTAAGTGAAACAGCAAGACCCAGTGCAAAACTCAGCATCATCTAGTTCCTTTATTCTGATTATTTTTTCTCTACAGTGCTTCCCATAACCTCATATACTATATATGTTTACTTTGTGCACTCCATCTACCCCAATATAATACATGATCCAGGAGTGCAGTCTTACTGGTAGAAAAATGCCTATCAAGTGAATTAGAAAGTCTAATGTGTTGGTTGAAAAATATTCAGTAGTGCAGTAAAAGTCTCATAGATTAATGTAACATAACTCTTTAAATACTGTCTTTTTTAAAAAATATAATTTTAAATGACCCTTTTATAAAATGTATTGCATACTTCTATTCTTGAATATTGTATAAATATTTTAAGCTATTACCTATAAATGCAAGCTAGTAGAGGTTATTGATGACTAAAGACCTATTTAACCATTCTGTTAGGCAGGATGGTTAGCTGCTAGGGCAGGAGGATGGGAAGGGGGAAAAAAAGGAGAGTTTCAGCCACCGAATAAAGAAGTCAACAGTTTGGGACCTGCCAAGATAAAAATCACCAGATATTCTCATAAGTTCTGGGAAAAGCCAAACAATGTAAAAGGTGGACCTTGAATTATAGTCTACCTGGCAGAAGAACCTTGAAACCTACAGGGAGAAAAGTATAAAACTCTTAAACCCCCACCTGGTGAGGTGCTTAGACTAGTGGAATTGCCTGCTTGTGCTATATGACAAGAGCATCCCTTAAAACATTCACTTGCTTTGCTTCAACACTGTTCTTGTCACTCATTTGAATTCTTTCTCATGAATATGACAAGAGCCAAAGAGGGGAGAGCCCCCTCTGACTTGGGAGGCACTCCAATAACATCTTTCTGGTGCCATGACTTGGATAGCTAAATCACCTGCTATCACTTTAATGGTGACACAGAAGCACAGCAAGTTTTCTTCCCAGCCAGTTAACCCTTTATGTATGTGTACTAGCTTTCTTCAGGGAAAAGGAAGAGGCAATGAGATAAGAAATTTGGCAATTGGAATAAGGTTATGTCTGCTGACAAACATGAATGAGAAAGATGAGTACCTAGGATTGCCTAGGTCCAAAGAGAAGAGACAATTCTTCCCTCTGGTTGGAGTCTTGAATGCCCTTATGTAAGGGCATTGTAAGACCTAAAGTGGTCACATAGGGACTTCCATTTCACTTAGAATTAACTAACTGGCTCCTCTGGGGATGCACATATAAGGGTTGGTCACTCAGTGCTCCAAGCCTCCTCGTTGTTTTATATGGCTGGGAGAGAGATGGCTGGGAGAAAAAACTGAGAGAGATATGAGAGTGTGAGATTACCAGAGGGCAATGCCACTCAGAAACAACATACAGAGATCCACTCCATTGCATCTATTCACTAGCCCCTCTGTTCACAAACATGACTGCTAAAACGATAACTTGAGGCTACTGTTCAGCTATTAAACTGCCAAATCTCTGCCTCAACAGGTTTTTGGGCTCTCTATCTGCATTTATACTCTTTTTGTAGGGCTTGCAGGGGAGGAACTTGCTAGGTATACAGCGTTGTACAATATAGGTCTAATTGGAGGCTCACATGTTTGCAAGATACTATCCTAGGGATGGGGAGGAGGTCACTTCCCTTGCTTGTTTACATGAACAGTGTAAGGAAAGACACTGGCCAAAAGCTATTAGCCTACAGCTATTATTGTTGTGTAAGCAGAGGCATAGGCAGGACACCCTGGTCGAACAAATTGAAGCTGAAATCTTAAGATTATTGCCAAACTTATCAGGGCCCTTTACTCCACCCCATTAATTAGGGTACTGGTTCCATGCCAAATGTAGAATAAATGGGATAAAGGGACCTTCTTCATGTATATACTCTGGGCTCTACTACTTAACTTTCAGAACCAAAGGCAATTTGTTAAATATCTTGAGAAGTATGACAGGTGCAGCAAGGAAGTTGGCTTTGTCCTACTGAACTTTACCCAAAATTGGGAGAATATCATTAAATTTCCTGCTTGGGTATGGACAAAGGGAGGGTTACCCACTCTATTCAGGCATCTGTTATGCATGGCTCTGCAGGACTCACAAGACTGGGGGAGTCTGCAGAAATGGCAGGTATTCAAACACTCCAGCAGGCAAACATATTGAATAACATTTTTTTTTCTTTTTAGGAAATGAGAATACTGCAAGAACCTAGAAGGGTCCTGTCTTTACAATGGCTGGCAGGACTAGAACTACTACTATTCTTGTTATAGCAGGGTCTTTGGCACAAAAAATGGATCATTAACTGGTGCCATTGCCACCTAAAGAGGATAGGAGTGCACTCGGAAGGTATAAGACCTCCCTCCATGGTATAGGAAGAAAGGGGTTGGAGGCAAAAGAGATTTTAAATTAAATGGGAATAGAGACATTACAAGGGGATCAGGTGACTGGCATGGAGTTGAGTCCCTTGTGTGACTGGGATAAAATCAATTTCCAGGGCATCTAGCTAGTGCTCTAGTCACTGGTAAGGCCACACTCAAGGCATGGGATAAACACATCCTTGGGTAACTGTAGCCAGGAAATTGGGTTACACAGTGAGACTAGTTAATTCTGGAAGCCCATGCCTGAGAAGGGATGCCTTCTGCAATCACTGGAAACAGCATAGGAGAAGGAATGAGGATGACCTATGATCTCTATTCTCTTTCAGGTGGAAAACCAAAATTCAGTTATCATAAGATTCACCTCTGGGATGCATCCTAAAGATTTGAGAAAAATTTGAGTCTCAGACTTTAAAAAGAAAAAGATTATTTTTCTTTTGTAAAACATCTTGGTACCAATACAAATGTGGGGACAGGGAAGTCTGACCTGCAAACAGATTATAACACTATTTGTTTTGCATAAAGAAGGCAAATGGAATGAAATACCCTATATTCAAATGTTTATAATCCTTTACCAAGATAGATATTTAAGGAAAACTTGTAGAATATGTGCTGCCACAATGTCAGATGAATTAGAGGATGCCTTCCTCATAGCCCTGGCAAGGTGCAGATCTCCAAACAGGCCACTCCCAAAAAGCAGCTGCCTCTGTTTAATCCTTCTGCTGCAGACCTTCAGGCACCTGTTTAAAGTCTTGCCTCTACCAGGAGCAGAACTCATTATCACCCAAACTCTAACAAGTTACCTCTGAGGGAAGTCACAAATGGAGAACCTGGCGAAAGAGTTATTTGGGTTCATGTTCCGTTTTGTATGTCTGACCTTGCCCTTTGCAAAAATAAAGTTGGTCATTTTTATGAAAACCCTAGTAAATTTACTTACAGCTTAACTTGAAATAATTTACAATTTGTTCTGGAACTGCAAGAGCTTTTGTTGATGAATTAGTTGATCATCATGTTCAACATCAGATACCACCAGGGCAGACAAATCCCAGATTAGAACCTTAATTGAATATATCAAACTGGGATAAATAGGGAAGGACTCACTGAACCCATATGGTTACTTATCTTACAGAGGAATGAAAAAATGTATTATTAAGCTTGTTAGTTATGACAAAATGAAAAGGATTATTCAAAGAAAGAATGAAAACTTCACCCTTTTTCAAGGGCATTAACATAAGCTTTAAAAAAATATATAAACATTGACCCTAAGTCTGTTGAGGGCTGAGCACTTCTGGGGATGCATTTTATCCAGCAGGCAGCCCAAGACATTAGGAGAAAGCTACCAAAAACGAGCCTTGGAATCCCAGGCCCCCACTGAGCAACTGGTAGAAAATTGCTTCCAGGGTAGAGGAAGAGCAAAAATCCACCCAATGGAAATAAAGGCTCACTTATTAACAGAGTGACCTCAGGTTACCCAGGCCCTGGACTACAACAGACATTAGAGGGGCAATGCTATTTCTGTGAACAAGTAGGGCACTGGAAAAAGGAGTGCCCTGGGAAGGGGCCCTCTCAAAAAATATGCACCCTCTGCTGCAAGTTTAGCCACTGGAAAAACTGTTCCTGGGGCTAGAGGGTCCACCTACCCACATGATGGACTTGAACTGAAGGGGCTCTATGCCCTAGTAGGCACCCACTTAGTAGGCACTCCTTCCATTGAAGAAACAGAGCCAAGGATAATCCTTGATGTAGCAAGTAAACCATTACATTTGTATTACACAATAGAGGCCCAATGGACAAATTCATGTAAGGGGCTCGGCCCTCACAGCCCTGGCTGCCTTGGCCCTCACAGCTCCAGCTTCATCTGAAAGGTCATCCAGACAGTCATTCTGCTGTTCAGCTGTCTGGTCTAATTAGCATATTCTGCTTTTATTATTATAGACTAGGGGCCCGGTGCACAAAAATTTATGCACTCGGGGTAGAGGGAGTCCCTCAGCCTGGCCTGTGCCCTCTCACAGTCTGGGACCCCTCAGTGGATATCCTATGATGGCCCCAGTCTGCCAGGCGCCTTCTGTGTGTGTGTGTGTGTGTGTGTGTGTGGCCACTGGGGACCTGCCCCCAGCCACATCAGAGGCTCGGAGCAGTCCTCCTGTGTGTGTCTACCTGCTGGGGGCTTGCCCCCAGGCACACCGTGGAGGCTTGGAGCAGGCACCCCCTCTATGATGATCTCTCAGACTCTTTCCCTCCCCTGCATGTTGTTCTCTTTTTTGAGCTGTGGCCAGGGCTGGGTGCGGCCTGCCTCCCAAGCTTGCCTACTGCTCATCTTCCTCCAGCCACCAGAAAGCAGGGAAAACCCTGCCTCGTGGTCAGGCCAGCCTTTTCCTGCTCCCTGATCCCGCCAAGCAGGCCCCCAGCTCCCAAGAGCTTGCTTTCCCGCTCCCCAGTGGCCCCCAAAGGGCCTGGGGAGCCGCCAAGCAGACCACTGACTCTTTCCCACTCACCGGTCCCCTGCTGCCTTCCTTTCCCACTTCCCGGTGCCGCCAAGGGGTCTGGGGAGCTGCCAAGCAGGCCCCTGGCCCCTGCAGCCTTGCTTTCCCACTCCCCAGTGCCCCACAAAGGGCCTGGGCAGCTGCCAAGCAGGCCGAGACCGCCCCGCTGCCTCTTTCCCACTCCCCAGCCCGCCACCTTGCTTTCCCACTTCCTGGTGCCCTGGAAGGGGACTGGGAAGCCCACCAAGCAGGCTGCCGACCCCCTGCCGCCTCTTTCCTGTTCCCCAATGCCCCTCCAAGGGCCTGGGAAGCCCACCAAGCAGGCTGCCGACCCCCTGCCGCCTCTTTCCCGCTCCCCGATGCCCCTCCAAGGGCCTGGGAAGCCCACC
>PVJC01016577.1:0-33188 GCA_004026665.1 Murina feae | reverse complement strand
AAGCCTTGACGGTGTGCCTGGGGCAGGCCTCCAGCAGGTAGACACACACAGGAGGACTGCTCCGAGCCTCAGATGCGGCTGGGGGCAGGTCCCCAGTGGCCACACACACACACACACACACACACAAAAGGCGCCTGGCAGACTGGGGCCATCATAGGACATCCACTGAGGGGGTCCCAGACTGTGAGGGGGCACAGGCCGGGCTGAGGGACTCCCTCCACCCCGAGTGCACAAATTTTTGTGCACCGGGCCCCTAGTTTATAATAAGAAAAGAACAGCCCAGCTGGCATGTCTCAGTGGTTGAGGGTTGACCTATGAACCTGGAGGTCATGGCTTGATTCCTGGTCAGGGCACATGCCCAGGTTGTGGGTTCAATCCCCAGTGTGGGGTGTGCAGGAGGCAGCTGATCAATGATTCTCTCTCATCATTGATGTTTCTCTCTCCCTCTGCCTTCCTCTGAAATCAATAAAAATATTTTTTTTAAAAAGGGAGCTGAATTGATACCTAGAAGTTATTAACAGTGATTGCCCTAGACAGTAGGACCATGGGTGTTTTGTTTTACTCTTTTAGCTGACTGTATTTTCTAATAAGAAGGATAATAAATGTTGCTTTAATATAACAAAAAGTGTTAAGATCATTTGGCAGCAACTGAGTTATGGCTAAACTTTAGTGATCACATAAAACATGAGTAAGAAGCAAAAAAATAATAATATAAAGGGTTCCTTTCATTCTGATACCAGTTCCATTGTGTAGTGTTTCCCCCACCACTGAGCAATTCTCGGATACCAGCTGGCTGTCCTAGAATTTAATTGCATTTGATACTACCTGGAGAAGGAGTCAGATCCCACGGGTTAAGGGTAGTCCCTCAAGACTGTACTGACCCTCACCTCCCTAGTCAATTCTATTTTACTCTCTGTCTCTATGAAGTTGGATATCCTAGGTAATTCACATACGTGGAATCATACAATATTTGTCGTTTTGTGTCAGACTTATTTCACCTAGCATAATGTTTTCAAGGTTCATCCAAAACAAAATCGTTGTCAATTAATAATAATTATTAATACTTCATATCTGTGAAAGGGATGGTGCTGTTTGTAATCTTTCACCAAGTGTTCTGTAACCCCAAGGGATAGGTAGCTTGAGGCACAGGTTAGAGCCCATGTCACATCTGGTCAGTTTCTTCTCTTACTTGATTTCTACTAAAATAGAAAGTCCTAATCATGATCCTTGGTCATCAGGGTTAGTTCTTTCTCAGCACTAACTCAGGCACTAGGTTAAAAAGTATGTACATATCACAATACATGGAATGTTCGCTGTTTCAACCTCAGAGATGATGTAAATGGGGTCCCACTCCATTTTCATTTCACTGGCTTTGGAAAGTGCTTCTCCAGTTTTGGGGACAGCATTTGTATTTATTTCTTCTATTTTTGTGTGTGTGTGTGTTGCGGGGGAGAAGAGGGGACATGACATAGAAGTACATTACATAATGTCTTGGGTTTCTACAATGAATGAAAAAATCAAGTGTTAAAATCAAATTTGTTGATTAATATATTTAAATCATAGTTTGTCTTAAGAAATCCTAATAGTCACAATATTTAAAATAATAAAATTTTTACTTTGACATGATAGACAGAGGCTACTAAAATATAGAATATAATTATTGAAATATGCTACTTGAAAAAACTACTTTTTTAAAAATTTGGCTTTGCTAGTGTCATGAAGAAATGCTTTTATCTCATCCCTAATGTTCAAAGCTTGTTAAATACTTTCACCTCGATAAACAGTTTATTTCTGTGTGGACTAGAAGGCTTGTTCTTACTGCAGTGTCTTCACAAAGCATGCGTCAAAGATAAACACTTGCTTGTTGACCACAGTTTGAACATATAAACTACTTTCACCAACAATGTTCTGAGGATGATGAAACCATGGGAAAAGGGACAAGGATTTTTTTCCAAATAAGTAAATACTCCTTCATTGCATGCACTACTGTTGCTGTCGGTCTTTGCAGCCTGCATCATGGCTCAGAAGATAATTGCTAACTACGGGGAAAATCTCCTCTAGCGTGGGGTTGGAGTCACAAACTCACCAATAAGTCACTGAGCATTTTCCTATCGTATATTTCTGCACATTTCTGCCAAGCGTGGTCTGATACGGTTCACATCTGTGATTCTTTCCAAATGTAAGCCAAATATCTGCTAGCATGCACTCATGATCAGACATTGCCCTTCTGTGCTGTATGCCATTAATATTATATGATGTACAACAGTCCACATTGATTATGAAACTCCTAGTGGCTAAAGTTTCTTCCTGAGCATGGTAATTATTCATTAACCTTATAGCTGGATTTATAAATTTTTAGCAATAGTGTGACTTCTATTGTGTGTGTGTGTGTGTGTGTGTGTGTGCGCGCACGCACGTGCACAACTTTGCCTAGTGTTTTTTTTTTTTAAGTTTTGGTCTCTTCTCCACCTTTAAATGACAACATTTATCAATTTTGTATTAGGAAGCATTATTTTTTGCTTGTTCAGGAAAAACTCAATTGGTTTATCAGAAAGGTCACGGTCCTTTGAAAGCAATGCAAAAGCTCCAGTGGCTTCCTGCCATTCTTTAACAAAGTTTTGTAAGAGACAATGCAATAGAAACTAGAGGCAAATTGATTGCTGGTCTGATAAAATCCAATTTTCACATATTCATCAGGATTCACTGGGTCTAGCACACAGCTTCACATTCAATATCTACACTGGACTCCTGTTCACGGTTTACGTTCACAGTGTTGATCTGTGGTAGTCACATGACCATTTTACACTTTACTTAACTACCTGTAAGCACCTGATTTATTTCTCTGAATTGGCTATCCTAACACGCAGTAAAAAGTGTAAAATTAACAGATAACATTTCTATATATAAAATTCAATAGTCAAGGCCAAGTGAACCATTAACTGAATGTTTGCTGAGATGAACAACTGCTAGGAACATAGTGATTATTAAATATGAAACTAGATTTCTATAAAATATAATGAATTAATCCTGACTTTCAAATTTAAAAATGAATATGAACTTAAACTGTTTTCTTGCTCCTTCCTGCTACAAATAGCCTGGGGAACACCGATGACCCCTGGTCTGCCTGTGAGCAGCAAGCCCTGTCGGGTGTGATTTTGGGGTGTTGGGATGACAGTTGCCTGATGTCCAATATAACTCATCATCCAACTAGCCTGATATCCAAAGTCCCTATATCATTAGTTATTCCTTCTATGACTTCAAGATAGCTCTGGCTCATAAATTTCAAGGTAAATTTCATTAAATATCATAAAGTTCACAGCATACAGGTAGGCTGTAGATATTGTCTGTATATAAAATAGACACAGCTGTCCCTTGGAGCTCAGAATTCAGGCCATAAATAAACTGCAAACAACCAGCTGTGAAAATGCTGAAGGAAGACAAAGATGAGAGGAATAATGAAATGGTGGATGGGTGTGGGGACATCTAATTTAAACTGGTGGGCCAAAGGCAAGGGCTTTGTGAGCAAGTTCCTTTGATATCCTCAAAAAGGGATATAATTTATGGGTTCTTAGCACATATTCTTTTTTCTAATAACATTTGTGTAGTGTAGGAAGACCTTGAGACAACATCCATTTTTTCTTTCATTCTATTAGTGTTAGTGCTTACTATGTTACAGGCACTGTTCTAGGCTCTGGGTACAGTTGTGAATGAGACAGATAAGAAAGAGAACAGAAGTTCTCAAGCAGCTGTTGTTCAGCTGATGTTCCTCCAACTATGAGAAGAGAAAAATACAGCTAAACCCTGGAGTAAACTATTTAAAAAGCTTATGCAGCATAATTTCATCAATGATGCAAGAGCAACATGAGGATAAGAAATACATCTTTGTCCAAAAATACTTGACTGTAATCTGATTGGATGTTTTATCCTATGTGGAAAAAAAAAAAGCACAAGTGGTATCAATCATAACTGGTCTTCAACAATGTAGAAGATATAAAAGCCTAAAATAGAGCTGGTGAATCTGGTGAATTATAGATTGATGACACTAGCCATTAGCATCATTTTCTCTTCTGATTGAAATGTGGCCTTAAGTGGAAATTTACCTATAGAGGAAATTATTGATAAGTGTATATTTTTAGAAACAATCAATAAATTGGTATCTGGCCACACATATTAGTCTCCAAGAGTGTGTTTAACATGAATCTTTACCCGAGAAGTTATAAATCAAGACTGCAGGGCCAAAGGCTGGCTCTGGATGAAGCAGTCAGCCCTCAGGTACTGCGCCCAGCATCCCTGTCAGGGTGACCAGCAGCCTCCCCCCTTAAAACTAACAGCTTTAGGGAAAATTCTCTTTCAAATCAGCAATTTGCATTAATTAACAATGATGAGGTATCTGGGAAGCACTTCGTCAACTATTCCTAGAAATATAACAATTTTGAATGTGAAATAGAAAATGGTTATTTAAAGGTTTATAATAAACTATTTTCGCTGATATTCCAAAGAGCTATCAAAATAGACTGGAAAATGCAGGAGCAATTGAACTCACAACTTCTGATTCTATCAGTAGGGACACAGGCTAACACAGCCAATGGAGTTCTTCTACTTAAATAAACATTTAATAGACATTTCTCATTCATCCTAAGAAGCAGAAATAGTATATAAGATCAAAGAAGCATCATTCAATTGTTCAGTCTTGTCTCCCTTTCTTATGAAGCTGAAAAGAAACAAAATGAACATATTTGAATTTTATGTAAATAAGTTTAAGACTATTTATCATAAACAGTTGAATATTGATCATCTGAGCCCAAAGCTACTCTTTTCCCAAATTCAGCAGAAATACAGAATTTGATGAATATTGAATTATGCTTCAAGGCAACTGCTCATACTTTAATATCTGCTTTTTTCCCTAAAATTTCTTTCTATTTTGAAATAAAAGTCCATCACCAAATACAATTTAAGAAAATACATTGCATTGCTTTGCATTTCAGTTTAGGAAATAGCTTTTGCTTGCTTTTATGCCATCATCCTTAGCAATTTTTCTCTTGAATGAGAGGAAAGAAAGCGTAACATTTCTGAAGAAATATAGCAAAATACAGGGTACCTCTAAAGAAATATGGTCATGTCAGATATATTGCACATATTACTGTTAAGTTAAGACAATGTGTTTAGAGACATCAAATTAGATTATGGGAATTATTTTGGAAATTAAATTTTTCATTTTATGGAGCTCTATATAAACTGGAGAATATTTAAATACCTGAAAATATTGATTTTTTTCTAAAATTTGACCTCACATTTGGGTCACTGGTTGGGACAGTGGTGGATAGTAGAGAGAGTAGGGGAGGGTCAATTTAAAAAATATTGATGCCTGGTACCCACCTGAGATTCTAGCTCCCTAATTGATTATAATCTGCCATCAAAGTTAAGAACTACTGCCCTACAGGGCTGATGGGCAGCCACTGCTGTTTGCTCTGCTACTGCAATTCCCTGAGACCCTGCACCACCCAATTTATAACCTCACCCAAGCTGTGCGCAGTGGCTTTTGCATATGCATGGCCTGGTCTTTTGCAATCTTAAACCTAACAAACTGTAGCTGGGTCAGAGAGCCCCAGAGCTTCCAAAAGAAGGCCTGTATTGCTTCACAACTGGGTCTCATCTGGGCACCTCCAAACCCTAAACAAAGAGGAGGAATCTGCAGATCTCTCTGTAGCTCCTCCTGGGTGTCCTCAGGCAGTGGCTGACTTTGCACCTCCTTGGAGATCCAAGAGTCAGTGTATCCAGTGGTCAGAGTGAGACCATACCAGAGTACAATTCTTTGCATCCATAAGAGACACACTCAGGGGGCAAACTCAGTGAGCAACAAAGCCCCACTGAAGCAAGTCCTGCCCCATAAGAGTGTCTCTAGCACAGCAGTTCTCCCATTGTAGACACAACTGGTCCTCACAGCCAATTGGCCTGGAGGTCAATTCCTCCCAGTGATATCAACAGCAATCAAGGCTTAACTACAACAAGACTGCACACACAGCCCACAAAGGAGTGCACCAAGAGTGTCCATCTCAGGTAATTAGGGAAGCTGAGCCACTGGGCCCTATAGGACATCTAGCACACAAATTCACTCTATCAATGCAGGGAAGCAGCCAAAATGCAGAGACAAAGAAACATTGTCACAAATGAAAGAAATGGAGGAAAGCAAACTACTGAATATAGAGTTCAAAACCACGGTTATAAGGTTACTCAAGAATCTTCTAGAAGCCTCTGAGAAATTTAGTGAGACCCTCAAGGATATGAAAAAGGATCAATTAGAAATTAAGCATACACGGACTGAAATAAAGAATAATATACAGAGATCCAACAACAGACTAGAGGATCCCAAGAATCAAGCCAAAGATTTAAAATATGAAGAAACAAAAAACACCCAAACAGAAAAGAAAAAATAATCCAAAAATATGAAGATAGTGTAAGAAGCTTCTGGGACAACTTCAAACATACCAATATCTGAATTATGGGGATACCAGTAGAAAAGAGCAAGATATTGAAAACCTATTTGAAGAAATAATGACAGAAAACTTCCTCTACCTGGTGAAAGAAATCGACTTACAAGTCCGGGAAACGTAGGGAATTCCAAACAAAAGGAATCTAAAGAGAACCACACTAAGACACATCATAATTAAAATGCCAAGGGCAAAAGAAAAAGAGAGAATATTAAAAGCAGCAAGAGAAAAACAGTTAGTTACCTACAAGGGAGTACCCATACAACTGTCAGCTGATTTCTCAACAGAAACTATGCAGGCCAGAAGGGAGTGGCAGGAAATATTCAAAGTTATGAATAACAGGAACCTACAACCAAAATTACTCTACCCAGCAAAGCTATCATTCAGAATTGAAGGTCAGATAAAGAGCTTCACAGATAAGAAAAAGCTAAAGGAGTTCATCACTGCCAAACCAGTATTATATGAAACGCTGAAGGATATTCTTTAAGAAGAACAAGAAGAAGAAAAAGTTAAAGATAAAAATTATGAACAACAAAGTGACAGCAAATATATATCTATCAACAAGTGAATCTAAAAAACAAGTGAAAAAAAAACTGATGAACAGAATAAACTGGTGAATATAATAGAATCAGGGGCATAGAAAATGAGTGGACTGACAATTCTCTGAGGGGGGGGAGGGGGTATAAGGTGCAGGAAGAGACTGGACAAAAATCATATACCTATGGATGAGGACAGTGGGGGGTGGTAAGGGCATGGGGTGGGGTAGGAACTGGGTGGAGGGGAGCTATGGGGGAGGGGAAGAGGAACAACTGTAATAATCTGAACAATAAAGATTAAAAAAAAAAAAAAGAGCTACTGCCCTAAAAACGAACTATGGTACTATAACCATTAAAATCTTAGACGTTCCGATGTTAGTTGTTTGGTTAGGTTGGCAGACAAAACAGTGGCTACTTAAATTTGTTTCATGTAAACAAATACATTGTTTTATAGAGTAAAGTAGCTCCTCATGGAAAATTTGAAAACACATCTGTATTATAAAGAAATAGGGGGAAAAAAGGTTGCTCTAATTCCATTACTCCAAGGCAATTAATTACTGTTAACTATTTTGCTTGTTTCCTTCTACTTTTTTCTAGAATTTTTTTTCTGAAAATTGATGCTTCTTCCTTTCATAGTAGTTTAACCTTTTGCTATTGCAGGGAAAAGGAACAGAAATGTGTATCCTGGTTTGAAAGGAAGCAGTGATGTCTACTAAAAGGTTCTCTACAATCTTTTAGTCACTGGCTTGTGCTAACCCATTTGTACTTACCCAGGAATCTTACTGCAACACTTACCCATCTGACCCTGGACCAACATCACTACACAGCTGGTCTCTCGGTCTCTCTCTCTCTCTCTCTCTCTCTCTCTCTCTCTCTCCCCCCCCCCTTTTTTTTTGGTACGTCACCTGCTCTCATTTAATTCATTTCCTTTGGTGCTTTCCTTCCTGTGGGAAGTCTTTGACATCTGTCCCACATACTTCTTTATGAATACAAAGGCTCATCTTTTATCTTTTTATTTTTAACTTTTATTAGTCAGTTAATCTTCCTCTTTTTGTAGTTGTGATCTTTTCATTCTTTATGTTTTAAAAAAGATCTTCTAGATTGTAATTCTTTACGGCTGCTTTAAAAAAATTATTTTTTAACACTTCTAATTACTTCTATTGACATTTATATTTAGGTTTGAGCCCAATGTCAAATACTAGAAGCACAGGGCTTCTCACCTCATTGGCACCATCATGTGGTAAAATTGTGTATCACATTGGAAAATGGCTGCATATTGAAGGCAGGCTGCCATGATATCACATTTTATACTATAAAGATTAAAAATGAAATTGGAGAGGTCATACAGAGTTGGGGAATCTGAAATAATCTGGTTACTTTAGTAACTGCACAGCGAAATGGGGCTAGTAAACGTCAGTGATTAAATATGTGGACACTGGTGTTTAGTTACATGAATGAATTCCAACCGTGGCTCTCTCACTTATTTATATAACTTGAGTACATTGGTTAATATCCTTGAGCCCAGTTTCCTCATAAATACAAGGATACCAGGAACACCTATCTCGCAGGCATGTTGAGAAGAACAATTAATTGCACGATCATAGCACAATGGCCATCAAATAGTTCCATAATATCAGCTATGATTAACTGTTAACAAGTCATCATATTTGGTTTTCCCTTTATGTTCAAACCCAGAGTAGAAAGAGTATCAGAGAAGACATCCCCTGTAGTTTTATAAAATTATACCAAAATGATAAATTATTTTCAGAATGATCAGAAGCAGCATGTGGCTAAAAAAAACAAACAAACAAAAAAACACAAAAAAAACAAAACAAAAAAAACCTGCCAACAGTAGACTTTGAAAAACACTTAAAATGTTTTTTTGTTTTTTTTGTTTTTTGTTTTTTTTTTAGAAAAAAAGGAAGAAAACTTCTGAAAGAATTGTCTTCTAAACTACTTACAAAGTGAAATTTGAAAATCAATGGCTAAATTAACCACAATTGACAGTCAAATAAGTAATTATAGGAAATAGTAACTTATAATCCTTTTTGAGGGTGGAACAAACTTTTTAATATTAAAACTGTTGATGGTGCCAACCCTTTCAAAGGTTTATTTAAGAGCAAAATATACTTTTATAAATCCTTGAAAGAGCTGTAGTTTGGACAAATCTGGATGTTAGAAATTTTTCTACTTGAAAATGAATCTTAATGATTTTCTTAGAGAAATAGAATGTAAGGGTACTTAAAATAAGTGAGAATAAAGCATGTGGGGTTATTTACCCCCTCTAAAACCACGCATGTTCATTAAATGGAATGGGTAATCTTGCCAGAACCAGAATCTTACATTCAGTTTCCAAACTGTATTTCTCCAGACGGTTAGCATCGTTCAATGAATTTTTGTTATGCCATTATGCAAATGTAGTCTATGCTCATTATCTTTCTACTTATTAAATTCATCAAAAGCTGTCCAGGAACAGATTTCCTGTTTTGTCAACTACACCCACAGTCTTGTTTCTAGATTTTTTCTTCATTATTTTCAGAATGTGATGGGGAAAAAAGGAAGAGGGGGGGAGAGGAATGATTTAATGAATTTCAAATATGCTGTAACCGTTTCAGTGTAATACTCAACTATGTAACAGCCATCTGTGGTTGCTCCCAGCATACCCCATCATGGACAATGCCAGGTTAGTGCAGCTGGTTAGAATGTGGCGTTAACATGTCCATAATCAATTCCTATGTGATTCGAATGGCTTTGCAGAGAGAAAAATGTCTTTGGTGCCAACCTGAACCTCTTAAGGCCAGCAGTCTAAACAATCTATGCCCTCAATTGTTGAGATTTGGGGATTTTCCAGACATCCCGAATGGATTTCTATTTTTATTTCACTGTGGTCTGAGAATACATTTTGTATAGAGACTTGTTTTCTAGCCCAGTATGGTCTTTCTTGGTACATGTTCTATGTACATGAATGTGGTATACTCTCCATTTACTTAATCTTTCATTTCAGCAATGCTTTGGAGTTTTCAATATAGCTCCTGCACCTCTTTCATTAAATTTATTCCTAAATATTTATAATCTATATATATAAAAGGCTAAGCGACTGGCCAACTGGCCAGTAGGTATGATGTGCACTGACCACCAGGGGGCAGACACTCAACGCAGGAGCTGCTGAGTGACAGCAACTCTGCAGAGTGCCCTCTCGTACTCCAGAACCCTTTGGGGGATGTCGGACTGCCAATTTTGGCCCAATCCCCACAGGCCAGGCCGAGGAACCCCACCTGCCGGAGGGGCCCCATTCACTCTGCAGACGCCCTTTGAGCCCCGGTGCTGCCCCAGGTGCGGCCGGATGGGGAAGGACTGTGGAAGGTTGGCTCCAAGTGTCTCCAGCCTGTCTTGCCCAGTCCCACCCTGCCGGCCACCTTTTAATTAATTTCCTTTCAATGTGCACGAATCTGTGCACCGGGCCTCTAGTACTATTATAAATAGTGTATTTTAAAATTTCATTTCCTAATTGCTGCTCGCTAATACATAAAATATTGATTTTTATATACGGATCTTTCATCTTATGAGCTCACTAATTTCAAGGATTAATTCTAGTAGAGTTAAAAATTTTCCTACATGGACAGTCTATTCATCTAAAGGCAATTAAAGCTTTTTAAAAAGACTTTGTATATAGACAACTGTGAGTAGACAGATGTGCTCTTCCTTTCCAATATTTACACCTTTTACTGTAATGTTTGCCTTCTGCACTATCTACCACCTCTGATGCAACGTTAAATAGAAGAGTAGGCATTCTCACTTTCTTCCTAATCCTAGCATTGAATATTTCACCACAAAGTAGCTATACTTCTTTTGTAGATATTCTTTATAAAACAAAGTTGGTTTTCTTTTATTTCCAGTTTTGTGGTTGTTTTCATCATTAACTGACAATAAATGTGTCAAGTGCTCCTTCTGAATTTACTGAAATGTGACTTTTTCTCCTTTAATAATGTGGTACATTGGTTTATTCAATGTTGGGCAAAACTCACATTCTTCTATATTCGTAAGTGATATTCGTCTGTGATTTTTCCCCCCTAATGTCTTTGTCAGGTGTTTCTAGCAGGCCTATGCTGTTATAAAATTAGTTGCATAATATTCTCTCTTCCTCGGTTTTCTCAGTTTCTGTAAGATTGACATTATGTGTTCTTTAAATGTTGATAGAAATCACCAGTGAAGTCCTGGACTTTTCTTTGTAAAGTGTTTTTTTTTCTAATTATAAATCCAAATTCTGTAATAGATGTACAACAACTCAGATTTTCTATTTCTTCTTGAGTCAATTTTGGTAGGTTTTGTTTTTCAAAGAATTTGTTCATTTTTTTCAAAGTTATCCAATTTTATTGACCTAAATTTAACATTTTCTTTTTATAGTTGTAATCTTTCAACCTCAGAGAACCGCCGTGGGGGACTGTGTGCACTGTAGAATAGCAGCATCCCGGCCTCTTCCCACTAGATGCTGATAGCAGCCTCCCCAATCTTGACAACTAAAATGTCTTCAGACATTGCCAAATGTTCCTTGGGGACATACGCCTCTGGAAGAGAACCACTGTCCTAATGTCTGCAGAATCTTTAGTGAACTTTCATTCCAGATACTGGTACTTGGTCTCTTTAATTTTAAATTAGTTTTGTTAAGAGATTTGTAGGGTAAACAAAAGCAGGCTATGCCTCAGATGTGGCCTGTGGATTGTTTTGCTGACTTTGACTTAGATCACTGATTAATTCTTCTTTTCTATTTTTTAAAAAATATATCTTTATTGATTTTCAGAGAGGAAGGAAGAGGAAGAGAGAGAGAAACGTCAACGATGAGAATCATTGATTGGCTGCCTCCTGCATGCCCCACACTGGGGATTGAACCCACAACCCAGGCATGTGCCCTGACTGGCAATTGAACCATGACCTCCAGGTTATTAAGTCTATGCTCAATCACTGAGCCATGCCAGCCTGGCAACTCTTCTTTACTAATAAAGCAGTGGTTCTCAACCTTCCTAATGCCACAACCCTTTAATACAGTTCCTCATGTTGTGGTGACCCCCAACCATAAAATTATTTTCGTTGCTACTTCATAACTGTAATTTTGCTACTGTTATGAATCATAATGTAAATATCTGATATGCAGGATGTATTTAGGTGACTCCTGTGAAAGGATTGTTTGACCCCCAAAGGGGTTGTGACCCACAGGTTGAGAACCGCTGTAATAAAGGAATGAGAAAGCGATAAATTCTCCTCTAAGAATGCTTTATCCCATGAATTTTGAAATGCTGTGTGTTAATGGATAGTAACCAATGAATGGCTATAAAGAGTATTGTTTGTTTATCTATGCTATGGAGATAACAAATGAGCATTTTTTTCTTAACCAACAGAATTGCTTACAAATGGATTTTTGGTTCTGTGAGAGGCAAGCAATGAAGAACAATCTAATCTAATACAAGAGTAATATGCAAATTGACCCTCACTCAGTTATACCTAAGCCACACCCATCAGCCAATCAGAGCGGATGTATGCAAATTAACCCAGCCAAGATGGCGGCCGACAGCCACAGAGCTGGAATAAGCAGGATAAATTATTAATTATTAATAATGGAATAAGCAGGAGGCTTCCGTTGCACCAGCAATGGAGGAAACTGCCTGCCTAGGCCGGCTATGGCCTCCACTCAAGGCAACAATGTTTCTATTATAGAAGCCACAGAGCTGAAGCAAACAGGAGGCTTTGTTGGCTGCCTAGGTCTCTGATCAAGACAACAAAGTTTCAATTATAGAAGATAAATAAACCCCAGAAACCTGATTCCACCCAGCCTCACTGGGACGTTGGGTCAATGGGAGCTGTGGGCAGCCTGAAAATGGCCCTTAATCCCTCACCCAGGTTGGCCAGGCACCCCCATGGGGTGAGGGTCCCCACTGGGGGCTTGGACAGCCTGCAAACAGCCATCAGCCCCTCACCCAGGGCTGGCCAGGCATGCCAGCAGGTGGACATCTCCCGAGGGGTCCCAGACTGCGAGAGGCACAGGCCGGGCTGAGGGACCCCCCCCTCCCTGCCTGAGTGCACAGATTTTTGTGTACTGGGCTCCTCGTATTAATGTAACTATGTAATAAAATTTAGTCACATAAATCAACTACACTCTCCCAACTAGTTGATTAACTGATATACATTCTTACAATCTGGCAGCAGTATTCCTTTTGCTCTTCTAGCTAAGAAAAGTCACAATCTATCACTTGTACAACATTTACCAGGACACAAAAATTACAAGTTCACTGCACCTTATGGAGTATTGGTTTGCTGCCACCTGCTGGGAGGCAGAAATGGGTTTCTAGCCTCCTTAAAAGGCAAGAACGATGACCTTAGAAGTTGTAAAACTTTGCCCATCCCATGAAACAAAACATAATATAGGTACCTTTGGGCCTGGAAGAAATCAATATTAACTGATTGTTTATGTTATCAGAAAGGCTTCTGGTCAACAGTGGGCTATGAGTAGTTAGGTTTTGGGGGAGTGAGAAGTTACACTGGGAGTTTTGACTGTGCCAGGGCCTTGTTCAAGGGCCAACTGTATTATTCATGCAGAACCACAATTAAAATAGCACCATATTTTCTCTCTATATACACACTTTTTTTTTACTATCTGAAAGCAGTCTGCAAGTATCATGACTTCACCCCTGAACACTTGAGCATACATCTCCTAAGAACAAATAACCTCAATATCATTATCACATCTGAGAAATGTAAGTCATCAATATATCCATTATGCTTTTATGTTCAAATTTTCCCAATTGTCCAGCAAAATTCATAATCTTATATTGTTCACAGTTGGCTTAATGGAGATCAGTCCTATCTTTTTTTGTTGTCTTCCATATTGACATTATTGGAGTCCAAACAAATCACATTCTAAATTTATCTGAGTGCCCTGGCCTGTGTGGCTCATGTGGTTGGTTGGGTATGGTCCCGGACACCCAAAAGGTTGCTGGTTTTATTCCCAGTCAAGGCACATGCCCAGGTGGCGGGCTTGATCCCCAGTGGGGGATGTGCAAACTGATAAATGTGTGCTCCACAGTGTTTTTCTTTTTCCTTTCCTTTCTTTCTACACTTAATTTTAAAAATCTTAAAAAAAAATTTATCTGAGTGTTTCCTTACAGACTAAATGCTTTTGGCAAGAATGCTACATAGGTGTACTTCCAATAGCCTCACAGTAACAGGTTTGTGTTTTTCCCATTATTGATGCTAGAAATTTTCCCCATGAAACACTAACATTTTGCAAAGGACTACAGTTCTGTGGAACATAGTTTAGGGAACACCTGTACAAGAAAAAAAAGGTGAAATGCACTGAAGTGTTTGAGAGTTTAAAGACTGAAAAGCAAGTAATGATTAAAAATCAAACTGAGTTTTTACAAAATTTAAGTTACAAAAAGAAAACCACACACACACACACAAAAACTACACACACAAAAACTAACAACCCAACTGTACAGATAAGCAATCCCAACTTAAGGAAATTATCTAACTTCTCCCAAATTCTATCCTTATTATACTTCCTGTGTTCAGGAGCTGAGATTTGAAAGCAGGTCTGATCGCTTCCACGTTCTTTCCATTAGACCCTCTGCTTCATCTGGACTTAATTTTTTACAAATGACTATTTTTAAAAATTCTTTTATTGATTTTTAAAGAGAGGCCCCCCCCCCCTACGGGGGAGGAGCCCACAACTGGGCATGTGGCCTGACCCGAATCCAACCGGTGGCCTCTTAGTTCATGGGTCCGCACTCAACCACTGAGCCACACCACGGCACAATGGACCGTTCTTGGCTCTACAATGACTCTGGGGTAAAAGGGCTGGTCTTTTAATCGAAATAATAATGAAGAGGCTAAGAAATCGTTTCATTGTTCTATATTCAGTAAGAATCAACCTACGTCAAGTAGTTGACCTAACTCCTTGCAAATGCATGCAACTATGCAAATCATATGTGAAGACGGGGTCTCAGTTCCAGATACTAATTGTGACACAGCCCCCACTTAGGCCCTTTCCTGTGGCCCGTCACTTGGTCCTGGCTATTGCCCATCGATGCTGTCATGGTTACATTACACCATTCTGGAGACATCAGTTTTCCTTAAAAATCCCAGAACTCAGGTCAAACTCAGGTTTTACGACTTATTACGTAATCGAATAGGTTTTCAAAGTATTAGTTACCATTCTGCCCCGCCGGGAGGTAGCAAAAATTTAAGTATGTTTGTTTTCATCTCATTTCAGGCGAGAGCCCTTCCCCCCCCAGATGACTTTCCGAAGGGGGTGAGCGCGGGTCCTTGCTTGTGGTGCAAGTTAAGAAATTTAATCTATACGAATGTGTGACTTTTAAAAGAAAAAAACGGAGAGGCTTTCAACCTTTAGAAACCACGCCAGGGATAAAAAAAAAAAAAAAAATTGAGTTACATTTCGGCGGCTGGACATTGCTTTGCGGAGTCTGTCTCGCCGTAACCTCATCAGCTTGTCCTCATCACCCTGTCTCTCCCTCGGCCCCAAACCTGAAGGTTCTCGGGAGCGGGAGGAGGGGTCTGCAGGGCCCGGGCTGCACTCCGGCGCGGTCCCCCGGCATCGCGCCGCGCGAGGCCGGGAGGGGAGCAAGTGCCCCCGCGCCCCGCAGGAGACAGATCCAACCTAAACTCGCAGAGAAGCCAAAGCCGCCCGAAAGCCGTAAGCCGCGCCCCCGCCCCACTTCGTGACAACTTCCCGGCGCCCTGCCAGGCCCGCGGGCCGCCACGTTACGCGTCCCCGCCACGCGCCGGAATCCCGCGGCCACGTCCGCCGGGACCCTGGCCACGCCCCGAGCTGCCCCGCCGCTCCCGAGCGCCCGGCAGTGGGCGCTGCGCCTGCGCGCCGCGGGGAGCGCGGGGCGGGGCGAACCCGGTCGGCGGAAGGGGCGGGGCCGGGGCGGGGCTGCACTTCCGTGGCCTTGGTGGGTGAGTATGGGGCGGGGGTTGTGCGCGGCCGGAGCCGGCTCGCCGGGGGTGCCCAGTCGACTTCGGGGGCGCCCCCTGGAGGTGTGGGGTGGGGGAAGGAGGAGAAGAAGGTTGCATGGGGTGTGCGGACGGGCAGGCGTCGGGAAACGGGCTCAAAGGGAAGGGTCCCAGTTTGTGTCTCCTTAGGAAGGACGCGCTCCGAAAGCAGTGCGAGCGCGTCACCTGGGGCAGGTTTGTGAGCTCCCGGTTGGGCCACAGCAAGGCTCGCCCCTTGGCGCTGCCAGAGCCGGCGAGTGGTTAACCAGCGCATGGTCCATGTAGCTCCTGCCGGAGGTGAAATTAAAGCGCACCTTGTGTGGAGTGAAATCCAGGATGGGTCAGGGTTCAGCAGCACCCAGGGCTGTCAGATCCTGTGCCTGGGCACGGGCTAAGTCTCTTCCAGCGAGCATACTGTGTTCAGGTAATTTGCATTTCTCGTGAGAGATGGAAAGGCAGCCTGTGCCAAATGATATTTCTTTAAAACCTTTCTTAGGCGTTGTGCCCTCGTACACATACTTTTCGAAAAAAAAAAATTAAAGAAAGGTATATCTTTTTCCAAGTTGATAGGAAACCAAAGGTTTCCTGAAGGTCTGTGCAGGTTCTAAATCATTTTGGGGTCATCCGTCCAGGGTGCCCAGAATATTCTTCTATGTAGTAAGCACTTCCCATCATTTTTTTTTTTTTTGTTCAACGCAATAAAAATTAAAAAGGAAAACAGAAACAGTTCAGTTCTTTGAAGGCTTGTATTCTATTAGAGACAAAATAAACCCGTGAAAAGTTACATGGCCAGTAAGAAAAGGTAGTCATGGTTTGAGATACTCAAAGCTGTCTGAAGAAACCCTGTGCCTGCCTTGGAAAGTGGTGAGTGCTTGAAACCTTGGCCTCTCAGCTGATGGTTGCCATTGGGAACAATCCCCAACACAGGCTGAAAGTATATATTCCTATGTAATTAAAAAAATTTTTTATTACTTAAAATATTACAAAAAGTAGTGCATATCTTTTTTTTCCCCCCTTGACCTTCCCGGGCCTCCCATACCCCCCAGAGTTTTGTGTCCATTGGTTATGTTTATATGCGTGCATAAAAGTCCTTTGGTTTTTAAAATGTTATTGGCAATCAGTTTACTCACACCCCCTCTATGAGCCAGGAACAAGTCAGTTTGTGACTTCTGCAGGTTATCAGTAGAGTATTGAGAAATAATTGGTATTGAAAGAGGAAAACATTCCTGGAAACAGGTGATCAGGTAAGGGTTTAAGAAAACTGGGATTTAAGCTGGGTCAGACAGGAGCAGTGCCTTAGCGAGGAGAGGGCAATAAAAGGTGAGTAAAACCTCAGTTGGGAAAGTAAGTAGAGATAATGAGTAAACTTTCCTTGGAATAGGTCTGAGAAAGCAAGTACAGTAACTGGAAGAAAACTGATTTGGGAAACTCTACAGTGGCAGACTGGATTTGATTGTAGGTCAGTGGTTCTCACATTTGAACATACATCAGAATCATCTGGAAGGCTTATGAAAAGAGATTGCTGGCCCCCACCTGGAGAATTTCTGATTGAGAAGGCCTGAGAATTTCCCTTTTTCATCAGTTCTCAGTTGATGCAGATGCCGCTGGTCTGGGACCACACTTTGAGAATCACTGTCCTAGGGTGTGGGGAACTGTTGGAGGAATTTGATGTGGATAAGATCAATCACATTCATGGTTTAATATGAATCTGACTGTGAAGTCCAACACAGGAGACTGGAGATAGATAGATAGATAGATAGATAGATAGATAGATAGATAGATAGATAGATAGAGGAGAGAAAGTTCCTTACAGTTAATTAGCACCTCCACCAAGCTCTCATGCACACTATTGCATGTGATACTCACTGTGACCTTGATGTGTTGATCTTAATATTTTCATATGGAGAGTGGTAGAGGTTGCCCAGGTCTCATAGCCAGGCTAATCTATGAGCTCCCTAAGACTAGTTCAGATTTGGGCTAAAATAGTAGAAGTAGAAACAAAAACATTTAATGGTGATGGAATTTAGAAAAATAGAGATTTCCCAAGTGGATTGAAACCTAAAAGTAAAAATTGAGAGAAGTGATCAAGGTAAAGTGGACAGGGAACTTGAGAATGTTCCCTGCATGAATTCAGTGTGTGTTCTGTGTTACTCTTATATAATAATGACCTATTTAAAGGTTGCTTGTTTAAAACGTTATCCTGTTCTACCAAAATTTCCTGAAATTATTTGAAAAGGAGAAAGTAAAGCCTTTTTTGAGCCTTCTTTGGGGAGGGTGGGGGTGGAAGATGCTGAATAGATTAATGGCACCTGACAGCTTATCTTCAAATCAGAAGTGATTAGCATTGAGAAATGGAAACACATGGTGTAACACTGCATTGACTGTGTGGACTGTGCTGCGCCTCGGACACTGACCTAATGTATTGGTTTTGGAAATCCTGTCTGCTCTGACTTGCCAGAGTAGTTATTGAAATTGAAAATATTCATTGGATCAATTTCAAGACAAATATCCCAAGTCAGACTGGCTGCTGCTGAGCAAATTTTTAATGAAGGGAAATATCCATATATTGAAACCAGACTTGAAAAAGAAAGTTCTTAGAATAAATATATATTTACTTTAAAATCTAGAGAAAGTGTATGTATTCATACATCGATTGACTGAATTATTAATGTAATGGAGTTATTGACCTGTACAAAATTATAGCAATGCATTCATTCATTTATTGAGTGAGCAATGAAGTTTGATGTGGATACAAAGATAACTCATAGTCTAGGCAAGACTGATTTTAAAAAAATGACCACAAAACAGTGTGAGCATTGCTACAGTAGAGGGACGTGACCGGTATGTAGTGACAGGAGACAGGAGTGACGACTGAAGAGGCGCGGAAAGGCGTTCAGGGAACCGTTGTAGATGAGTGCCGGTAGGAAGGTGAGTTAGTAACGGTCGTAGAGATGGCTATAGTAGATTGAGGGTTTTCATTCAGGTTGTGCCCATTGGTAGGCTGCAATCTACATTAAAGAAGGAGAGTAGAAAAAAGACAAGGGGTGTCATGTAATAGGAGTATGTGAAGTTTTGTGAAACTTGCTTCAGTTATATGACTCTGTTGACGGATAATGAGTGTGTTTCTCGCAATGGACTGTGGTTGAAGTTTAAAAGCCATTATAGTAGAGAAATGTGGGAATGAGGTTGGAGAGGAGGGAATGGGCATAAAAGATGTTTTGGGGAGAACAAATGTGAATCGTAAAATGCTGCTGTCCATGTGAACCCTCTTGTAGGGGAGAGGATGCACTTACCCCTTTCATTGCTTTTGCCCACTCGATGCTCTCCATTGTGTGTTAATACATTGACATTCTGGTTTATTAGGAGTGGCAGAGCTTTGAGGTGTTTTACTGAATGTAAATTGCTCTTGTATTTTGGTACTCAGCTTAAAATCGGAGATAGGATAAAACTATATTCCCAGGAGTCCTGGGACTACATTGGAACAGATTGATTTGATCATTGATTTGTTTCCATAAGGAAGTAGGAATAGATGCTTAGTTACACAAGCAGGTGGGAAGTCCTTCTTCCTACCTCTATGATTTTGCCACTCCAGTAGACTTAGTCTGTTGTGCCTGTGACATATAAGCCTAGCAAGTTGCTCATACAGGCTGAGTTATATTGGCTTTTAAAAAAATTTAAAGTCTGATTGGTTAAGTTAATTGGTTCATATATGTTATGCTCTTAGTTATCAGGTTTGAATTATTCTTCATGGAGCAAAAAGCATTAAACAACTTTTAGGAACTTGGTCTGTTCTGTCACCTAATACATTATTGGGATCTCCTACGATAAACGTAAACAGCCTGCCATCATCATTCCATATTCAAAGGTAAAGGGTTATTTGGTGTTCCTTTGATGTGACATGCCACCACTCCTCTTTTTATACAGTAATCTAGAGTTGAAACCCATAGTTTTTCCCAAGTTCTGCCACTAGTTGAGAGGCCTTGGTCAGTCAGTGTGACCTTCCTGAGCCTCCGCTGTAAAACAGAATCTCATCTGCATTGTGAGGCTGAGCTGAGGAAATGCATGCACAGTGTCCCGCACATGATAAACATTCCGTAAAAGGCAGCAGCTGCTGCTGTGCCATTCAGATGATCCATAAATTTGGGAGCACCAAGAAAATCAGTCCACAGGGAGAGATTTGAAGGGATAAAAACCTAGAACTATACATACGGATAGCTTTTTGGTTTGGGCAAAAGAATGGAATAAAATGGTATCATCCTCAGAAAAGATTAGCATAGCCCTTGTGCATGACATGCAAATTGATGAAGCATTCTGTATTTTTAGGACTGTACAGGAGGTCCTCGGGTTAAATCAGAGATCTGTTCCTACAGCGCGATGCAACGCAGTTTTCGCCGTAAGTTGGAACCCACCTACATAAGCACCTACGTCACTCACATGAAGCACATACACAGCAGTAATGAAGTGAAACAGTAAAAAAAATTTTAAAACAAGGTAACAATTCCTGACTTTTACTTGTGGTAAATAAATAATAAAAAACATAAAGCACATATGTGCATACATCAAAATGATGGACCTTTTATATATATAAATAAATGGGAGATGGCGACGTAACCATGAAACTATGTATGTCGAGTCCGACGTAACCCAAGGGCTGGATGTAATATCAAACTTAAAAATAAAATTGTATCATCCTTTTCCTGTCTCTTTTCACTTAAAGACCTTTTAAGATTTGTTTTGGCATCAACGGGCAGAGAACTTTATAATCCCAAACTATGATAAACTCTGCAGTATAAACCATAAACTTGCCAGATGGTTGACATGGATTTTTCTGAGAAAGACTGCAATTAAATAGTAAGAAATCACTATTTTAAATGTAAGAACAATCTATATACTATCCATGAGATGATTTTTATTTGTCTCGTTTACTTTGGAAATGTTATTTGCTTGCATTATATAAGTGGACGTATTTTTACCTAGTGAAGCTCCTGTTATTGGGCTTTATTCCTTATAAACTTGTCTTTCTGTTTTGGAAAATTAATGTTAAAGATACCTTGATTCAAAACAGGGAATTTAGATAGTAGAATATTTTTAGTCAAGATTCTCCAGTTAAGATTATTACTCAAACTTTTCTTTGTAGTACAGTAGATCAACATAAAGTAGATAGAATATCCATTCATGAACCTTTAACAAAAATTATTAAGCAGTTACCATGTGCCAAGCATTGTGCTAGTTTCTAAGGAAATCAAGAAGATATTGTCCTTTCTCTGGGGGGATTATCAGCTGGGACAAGGGATGAGATTTGGTGAGAGAGATCTATATTTTGATAAATTAGAACACAAGAAAACAGATACTCTACCTGAGATGTGAGTAAAGGCTTTGGAGCATTGATGGCCTAGGTGAGGCAGGGGAAGAGTATTTTAGGAGAGGTGATACTTAAACTAAGTAGGAATTCGGCAGGTAAGAAAGTGGAAGATATGCATTCCCGGACACCTATTTTTGTTGTAGCATATGGATTTTTTTTTTTAAATCTATCATGATTTATAATGGTTTCTAGCAATTAAGATGATGATTCTGATAGAACCTCTGTGCATAGAAACATAGCTAAAGCATGATCATCACTTTTTTCACTTTGCACGTATTTTTTTTACTAGGTGTTTGAGTATATAGGCTAATTTATATCTAATTTAGAAAATGTCATATAAATATACATTGACTGTAATACTGATGGTCACAATAACTGGTTAAATTAGGGACTCATCAAGTTTGATTTTTGTATAATGAAGAAATATAAATGCAGAATGAAGGAAGTTATGAGTGATGGCAAAGATAAACATTAAGCCATGAATAGTTACTAAATATTTCTCATTAAAATTATAAAAAGTCTAAATTTTATCTTAAAGAGAGTTTTATTAAACACTAGGAGTCCAGTGTGCAATTCAAAATCACGCGCACCGCCAACCCTCGAGTCGCCAGTAGGGCCCTGCCTCGCTCTCTGGTCCTTGAATCAGCTGTGGTAGCTGCTGATCGCGCCCTCCCCCAGCGCAGGTGAAGAGGCCCCTGCCGCCGTCCCCCCCCCCCATGCTGCGTACACAACCTCCTGCTGTCCTGTCGACTGTTACAGAGTCCTGGTTAATTAGCATATTTCTCTATTTCATCTATCTATCTATCTATCTATACCTAGATATATATGTAGATAGATAGCAACTGTATTTTGTTTTAAATGCCCTTTTGAGTGTTTGTGTCAAGGATAGTAATCAATGGTTTAAAATTGTTTTTTAGAAACATTTTTACACATTTTTAATACATTATCCCTTTAGAATAAGACTAATTTTGTACAAACAGAAGATGTTACTTTTTCTCCCACCCAAACAGAAAAATGATGAGCAGGTTTTGTTCTCATAAACAAACTTAAAACATTTCTTTCTTTTCCTAATAGAATGTTATTTATCTAAGATTATTTTTGTGTTGATTGGCCTTGAAATACAATTTAGAGGTACGTTGGAGTAATAAAGTAATTTATTTCTTGTGCCATGAGGTACTTGAAAACCAAATTTTCAAATAATCATAAATCCAAACTTGGTAGACAATATGTTAGTTTTTGTTTGCCACTGCAAACGTGGCCTATGGCCTAATTTTTTACTAAAGTTTTATAAATTGGTATAATAATAATAAAAGCTAACATTTATTGAGCTCTTACTGTGTGCTAGGCACTGTTCCAAGCTTTTTACATGAGCTCATTCCATTCTCACAGCCATCTGTTCTCTTACCTTTTCTCTTACAAGAAAATTGAGACAGAGTGGTTAAGATGCCCAAGGTCATAATAGCTTAAGTGGCAGAGACTCAGAGCTATTGAGGTTCATAACCTCTGTATTTTCCTGACTCTCAGCATACTGAGCTTTCCTTGTCTCATACAGTTTGAAGTGGAGAAGGTCGATAACTTTTAGTAAAGGATCCTCAACTAATCCCATAGTGTTTCAAACTTTAGTGTGCTTAACGTAAAGAGACTCTGATTTGTGGGGCTGAGAACGTGCATTTTAAATAAGCACCCAGGTGGTTCTGACTGTACTTTGAGATACACTGATCTGGTTGGAATACAGTCCTCACAGCTCATTTCGCAGGAAGGCTTGTTGTCATTTGTGTGTGTATGTTAGGCCATTCTTTGCAGATATCTGTGTTCCAGAGTGAGTCTATTAAATACATACTCAATTTAAACTTATACCCCAAGTGCCTGCACTACATATGTTGTGTTGAGACTATCATCGGAGGGATTTTTTAAAGGAAACATTTTGGCTCTGGCTGGTGTGCCTTGGTTCAGCGTTGTCCCGTGCTTCAAAATCACCACTTTGATTCCATGTCAGAGCACTTGCCCATGTTCCAACTTCCATCCCAGTAAGAGGATGTTTCTTTCTCATAAAGATGTTTCTCTCTCTCTCCTTCTGCCTTCTCTCGCTACAAAAAAGAGCCCCAAACAAATAAAAAAGTTTTAAAAATATTTTGAATGAGCTTCAGAATAGGGTTTGATCTGAGAAAATTGTCAAGGTGAATATAAGAGCTGTAGTCAGAAGGAAATAAGCATGATGTGAAATTTCTGTCCTAATTTTTGTGTGTGTGTGTGAATTTGTTTTCTGTTTAGAAGAAAATATGTATGTACATTGCCCTGCACCATAGAGCAGTAGTTCCATGATTTGGGTTATTCAGAGTAGTCACTGTAGGCAAGGAGGGGGTCTTCTTAAGTTTCATAAGAAACTTTCACCCATTTGTACTACCAAGAACCCTGATTATGTGTGTTTTAGAATATAGCAAAAACACTGAACCTTGTAGTTTTACTACTTCAGCATCTTAACTGTGTGTTGAACTGGCAAAAATCTGTTGTTGTTTTTAGGGTGTTATAGATCACATTGAGCCAAAAAGCGTCCAGTGTCTTCCTCAGCTACAAACAAAATGAGCATCCCAGTGCTGCTCCATCCTCACCAGTGCTTCCTGAAAGGCCTTTTGCGAACACCTTTCCGACGTTACCACTTCATCTTGCACTCAAGAACTCACCTCGGATTAGGAGGCCCATGTGCTCGGCCATCTGATTCTCTTGAACTTCCTTGTACAAAGTGGGTGCTGCTGTCAAATGGTTTAAAGAGACAGTTATGTGTACAGACAACCTTACAGGAACATACAGAAGGACTTTCTGATAAAGAACAAAGACTTGTGGATAAACTTTATACTGGTCTAATCCAAGGGCAAAGGGCCTGCTTAGCAGAGGCCATCACTCTTATAGAATCAACGCACCACAGGAAGAAAGAGCTGGCCCAGGTGCTTCTTCAGAAAGTATTGGCCTACCACAAAGAGCAAGAACAATTGAATAAAGGAAAACCTCGGGCATTTCGAGTGGGTCAGTCTTTTCTTTTCTTTTTCTTAATCTGTCCAGGAAATATTTTTCTAAGTTTTCTCTTAAAAAAAAAAAAAAAAAAGTCTAAATAATTTGCATTCTAATGGGGATTTTTGTTCTTTTAAGAATTTTGTTAGGGATTTTAAATGTTTTTTCACTGTAAATATTAGTCTTGGTATATTGAGCCCTGGCTGGTTTGGCTCAGTGGATAGAGCGTTGGCCTGCGGACTGAAGGGTCCCAGGTTCGATTCCGGTCAAGGGCATGTACCTTGGTTGCAGGCACATCCCTATTAGGGGGTGTGCAGGAGGCAGCTGGTCCATGTTTCTCTCTCATTGATGTTTCTGACTCTCATGCCTCTCCCTTCCTCTCTGTAAAAAAATCCATAAAATATATTTTTTAAAAAAAGATTTCTGGCCATTTGAACCAGGCTCTGTATTTTAAAAGAATAGCATACGGCCCTGGCCAGGTGGCTCAGTTGGTTTTGAATTCGATTTCCTGTCAGGGCACATACCCAGGTTGCAGGTTTGATCCCCAGTCAGGGTGAGTAGGGGAGGCAACCAGTTGATATCTCTCTCTCTCACATTGGTGTTTCTCTATCTTAAAAAAAAGAATAATATAAGTTTTCTATTGGCAAGAATTTTGTTATGTCTCCCAGACAGAAATATGAATAGGAAGAACTGTTAACTAGTTTGTCTCGGTAATCCTTCCGTTTACTAGCCTAGAGTGAATTCCCAATTTTTGTGGTTATATAAATTATAATCATCCATGTCACATTTTAAAATTCTACTTCCTGGATGTTTCATTAGTCTTTCTATAGACAAGTCTCACTTCTCTCAGATACTTTTGTTAGAGTTTCTGGGAGTGGTTTGGCTCTAAGCACAAAGATCTCATTACCAAAACGTATTTTAAAGGGGAGACCGTATTACTTGCTGTCTAAAAATTTTAAATGTTCACTTGATTTCTTGAATAGTTGACTTGTTTCTGTAATTTCATATTAGCTTGTTGTATTTTTGAAATTATGCATTTTAAAAACAATTTAGATTTGTTTAACCATCAGGAATTAATAAGTAGGTCAGTTTTGGGTGGCATGAGAGTTGTTCATGGTGGCAAACTAGGTAATTCTAACCAACCCTTTCGCTAAAGACAATTCACAGTGGTGGGCAAAGTGCAGAGATTTTGTGAGGAACGAGTAAGCATACTTTAAAACGGACTGACATTACATTACACTTTTATTTTTCAGTTTATTGGCGATATGGGAGCTAAAACTTTTTAATTTATAGGGTAACAGGGCATAAATGTTTTAAGATAATTTAAAAAAAACGTTATTTTTCACACATCTTACATCTTATTTTTCTGCGGTCACTGAGGGAACTCACTCTTTGAGAACACTACACAGGGTGTTAATAATCTTTATGCAGACAAACTAGCAAACTCTCAAAGAAATTTTAGTGATGACAAAGTATTTACCTCTTAGGCTTTAGAGAGTCTTTGAAGAAAAAATGTCCCAGAGATATCTAGTGTTAATCAGTAACCCACACGACTGGCAGCTCACCATTTCTCAGTGCCTTTTGGGTTCTCCCATTTTGCTCTTATGAGGCCGCATAAACCTGTGTCTTTGTTGCAGTTACTTTATTCCCATCTATAATAATAAAAGTGCAATATGCTAATTAGACTGGACATCCTTCCAGACCTGGGCTGCGAGGGAAGCCCGGGTCCCAGGTGCCAGAGGGAAGCCGGGTGCCAGCAGCCAGGGGAAGGAAGGCCTACTCTTGCACAAATTTCGTGATCAGGCCTCTAGTTATAAATAAAAGCAACAAGTGTTTTTTGAGCACCCACAGAGAGGTTTAAGACAGAGACCTGCCCTGAACCAAGCATGCTATGTATGCCATACATACTTTTGAACATAGTTACAATTAAATGCTTTTATTTTATATACTTTATTGAATATCCACTTATATATTTTACTTTATGCCATGAGCTGTTTTAAACATATTGTCAATATTAACTCATCTAATCCTTATAACAACCTGAAGAGATAGGTGCTATTATATCCATTTTATTGCAGTTCATGCTTAGGTACAGAACGGTTAAGTAACTTACCCAAGATTACATAGCTCATCAAAGGCAGAACTAGAAAGAGAACTGGCCAAGTGACTCCTGAGTTTGTGTTTTTACTAACTCTCCAAGTAGGGGAATTTCCTCCCTCCCTTTATAGTCAGTAAATATATACTTTTATTTAAATGTAGTTGGTTTACAATCTTATAGTAGTTATATTAGTTTCAACGTAGTGATTCAACAATTTTATACCTTACAGTGTGATCACCCCACTAATTCTAGTAATCATCTATTATTGTGTAAACTTATCACAATATTAATGACTGTATTCCCTTTTCACTCATTCCCCCATCCTCTCCCCTCTGGCAACCATCCCTTTGGTCTCTGTGTCTTTGAGTCTGGTTTGTTGTTGTTGTTGTTATTTGTTTGTTTTAGTTTTTTGTTGTACTTTTTTTTTTAAGATTCCGTATATAAATGAAACCATACGGTGTTTGTCTTTTTCTGCCTGACTTATTTCACTTAGCATAATACCCTCTGCCTTTCTTAAGACAAATTATTATTTTCGGAATTCAGTTTATATTATACTAGAGGCCGGGTGCATGAAATTCGTGCACTTAGCCTGGCCTGTGCCCTCTCACAGTTTGGGAGCCCTAGGGGGATGTCCGACTGACAGCTTAGGCCCACTCCCTGCCAGTAGTTGGACACCCTGTGCACTGCCGCAGAGGCGGGAGAGGCTCCTGCCACCGCTGCTGCACTCGCCAACTGTGAGCCCAGCTTTTGGTGCACTGACCACCAGGGGGCAGCTCCTGCATTGAGTATCTGTCCCCTGGTGGTCAGTGCACATCATTCTGCTGTTCGGTCAATTTGCATATTGGCCTTTTATTATATAGGATTCTTTGAATTATGGGCAAGATGGGACAAATTTATAAGTAGAAAATTGTTTTCTCAATCACTAGCAATTCCTAGAGTAATGAGTTATTTTTTCTAATGGGAAGATAAAGTGTACAGGATATGGGTAGGTGGAATAACTACTGATCATGATGAGAGGTAGGTAGATGTAGAAGTTCAGCACATTATAACATAGGTGATGAAGTCTGTCCCAAAGATCTACATTATAGTAAAAAGGAGATCACATTTTATAATTTTAAAAAGCAAATTTGGTGAACATAGGGAACTCAGAATGGTTTCCTTCCTATATCTCTCTTACATAGGAACTAGATAGATAAATGGATTTTTGTTTACTGCTTTTGGAAATGTTAAAATACAATAATGGTTTTAATAGATTAAGAGACACAGAAGGAAGTTAACATTTTATTTATTTATTTAAAAATATATTTTATTGATTTTTTACAGAGAGGAAGGAAGAGGGATAGAGAGTTAGAAACATCGATGAGAGAGAAACATCGATCAGCTGCCTCTTGCACATTCCCCACTGGGGATGTGCCTGCAACCATGGTACACGCCCTTGACTGGAATCGAACCTGGAACCCTTGAGTCCGCAGGCCGATGCTCTATCCACTGAGCCAAACCGGTCAGGGCGGAAGTTAACATTTTAACAGGAATCATCATTTATTTTATTAAACAAGAAGTTCTCTTTCACTGTAGGATTGTCTGGGCCCCCTGGTGCTGGAAAATCAACCTTTATAGAATATTTTGGAAAGATGCTTACTGAGAGAGGGCACAAATTGTCTGTGCTGGCTGTGGATCCTTCTTCTTGTACCAGTGGTGGTGAGTATTGCCAGCTCTTCTTAGATTGCAGAGCAGGGGCTTGGGGGGGCTCCCTGTTACAAGTTAGTGGAAATTGGCACAGTCAGGTGACTTCTACCCTCGAGCTGAGCTGAGTTTGGCCTCACTGAAGGAAGGGAGTTCTGGGGGTGAAGTGGAGTCTGAAGGAGGTATTGGGCTCTACAAACAAAGTTAGGCCAGAAGTGGCCTGGGTACTTGGAGAACACTGCCACAAGTTGAAGATAATTAAAAACAAATTTCATCCCTTTGTTTATCATGCCAGAGGCTAGGCCCCTCTTTCCTCCTGTTTTTCCCGGATGCCTCAGCTTCTACACAGTTCAGAAAATGGGTCCTTCCTCATTTGTTATTTTCCTTTTATTGTAACATTTCTTAAGCTTAAAACACACACACACGCACACACCCCAAAAAACCCCCCACAAAAAACCTTACAGCTTTGTAACTTGTCACCTGTTTACATGACGTGTTCAGTTGAACGGAAAGCTCTTAGAGGGCCCATGTAGTATCCCACTGTCCTGCTACAGCACTAAGCATAGTACACCGCACACGGTGCTTGCTCAGTAATTACTTACTGATTCGAGGTCATGCAGTCACTCAGTTTAATTTGCAGCTCATCAGAGAGAAAACGAATAAAGGTAGTTTCCCCAAAGGATCATTTAAGGAAAACATAAAGTGTTCTATACAAATAGGAAAGGTTTTTCTTCTCTTACCCCCTTTATGATTTAAGCTTCTCACATTACAGTTACCCATTGAACAAGTTATTTCAGTGCCTACGTTAGATGAGGCATTCTGCAAGGAAGCACTGCACTGTATCATCTAACAGTGAATAAGGCGCCGTCCTCCTGGCCTTATGAAGCTTTATTTCTTAAGAGAGAAACACAGACCATTACCAAGTTGTGTGTTGTGAATGGGCAAGTACCACGTGCTTTGTGTGGAATTGTTTGCTTTGTATTCTGTGGTTTTAAGGCTAAAAAGTAAAGAGGATATAATCATATTTCTGGGGCTTTAGATTAATAGAGAGGTTAACAACTCATGTTACCACCCATTGAGAAGTTTGGCTGAGAACATTCATAGTATTTATTCACTATAATAAAAGGTTAATTATAAAATAAAATTTATGTTCACAAGGTTCAAGATAAAATTCAATGCAGTGTCTTCTTTACAGTCTAAGAACTTTGTTAAAGGTTCTTAGACTGAATGAAGAATTTTTTATAGTGGCCCTCCCCCCTCCCCCCATGATACTCTAGAATACTTGCAATAGCAAAATAAAATAATAGTTTGGGGCAATACTAGCATAAAGGGTGACATAAAATAGTCTGATCCAAGTTGCATAGCCATGTGGCTCCTGACCTTTCTCAAACCCAAAATGAGGGTCCCTTTCTCACGTAAAACAAAATATAGACGTTGAAAGAGAAAAATAAACAGATACACAGCATGCTACCTCATCACTGCAACAGTATATACATTTGAAAAATAGCTTTACATTAAGGTCTGAGAAGCAAACCTTGTGCTTTGCATTCACAGATGTCCTGAAGTAGCTTTGAGACCTTCTTAAGGGCCTGCACCCAACAGTTTTGGATTCGCTGGCAAAGACCATTACATGGGAGAGTAATTTCATAACGTGGAGCTCAGTGTGTTAGGATCTACAGGATAGTGATTTCAGGTTCAGCTTTGGCAGATTGTTGACTTACAGAGAGGATTTCATGCAGAAAATTGCTTCAGAAAGAAGTTTCCTGTGCAGTAAATAAGGTAGTTGAGACACGTGGTGAGTCTATGCTCCGGAATTAGCACCTATGAGAACGCTACACTGGGACCATAAGGGAAAAGATTGTGTTTTTAAGCAAGTTGTGTTTAGCATCCACTTCATGTGGGAAAGTTAGCTCTTAGGCAAAGTGAAAATTAAACTTCAGGTTAGAACAGCACTACATTCTCAGATGTTAATGTGTGGCTAAAAGAAAGATCTTCAGGGTGATTTCCGTAGTTCCAGGACTTTCCATCCTGCAGGATTTGCAAATATTGACGTTTGCCAAAATACTGCAGTAAATTACTGTGGGGATTAAATTAATCGCTTACTATGAACAAGCACTCAGCACACAAAATATGTAAGACGTGCTCCGCTGGGCGGGGAGTGGCGTTACAGCCGGGCTTCTCCACCTTGGCACTGACATTCCTGGTGTCAGCAGCTTTCCTGCACGTGGCAGGATGCTTAGCAATATCTTGGTCTCTATCCACCTGGTGCCACCAACACCCTAACCCCCAGTTGCGACAAGTAAAAGTATCTCTAGGTATTGCCAAATTTCCTCTGGGGCAAAATCACCCCCAGTTGAGAACCATAAACATAATGTTAAGATGATAGTAAAGAAACCACCCTGGCTGGAATGCAAGGTTGGTTTGGGGCCTAGTGGAAGCTGAGGTTGGACAGGCCACATTGGGCTGAAGAATCTGGATTTGAACTCTAATCCAGGGCTAGAGAGTGTCCGGCTCGCATACGGCCTGCGAAATCATTTGGTCTGGCCCTGCCAAGGTATTAGGGGTGGGTTAATTAAATGTTTGACCAAATATAGCAGCTAATTTTTAAGTTGATGATTTTATATGGCCTTTGAATGATGCTATAAATATCCTAATGGCCCTGGGCAGAAAAAAAGGTTTCCCATCTCTGCTCTAGGCAGTGGGAAGCCATTATAGGTTTTGAGGGGCTCGAAATGCTAAAAAAAATTACTTGGGGGAGCATTGTATACACTATGTGGGGAACAGCTCAATGATATGAAATATAGTTTGAGTTTTTGGGAGAAATGTCATAAAACATTTGGCTCATTGATCATGGCCCTTACAGATGCTCCATGACTGTAACTGTGTTTTAGGATCACTCTTGGGGGATAAAACCCGAATGACTGAGTTATCAAGAGACATGAATGCATACATCAGACCATCTCCTACTAGAGGAACTTTGGGAGGTGTGACAAGGACTACAAATGAAGCTATTCTGTTGTGTGAAGGAGGGGGATACGACATCATTCTTATTGAAACTGTAGGTGAGTGTGATTTCTACTTCCTAACAAAATACTATTCCAGTGAACTCTGTATAAAGATGAGTGACAACTAATTTCATTGGTTATTCAACAGATATTTACTAAAAGCATAATTAAATTCAAGATGTCTCAAACTGTATAGGGATATGAATATATAGGCTTAATCCTCCCCTTAGAGAGAAGAAACATAAGCCATGTATCTGGATAACTGTTGCACAGGTGATGGGTTATGAGTGTCAGAGGAGACCTGTAAGTGTCAGGATGACCTACAGAAACAGTAATTTAACATGACATCTATTTTGTTTAAGCACATTTCAGAGGCCTGCAATGTCCACTAACAAAATTATTATAGTTGGGTGCCTGTTAAATACAGGGCCATGGTTACTTCACTTTTATATTCCTATTGCACAATTTTATGTGATGAAAATACTGAAATAGAAACCCAAGAAATTAACATTCTTGTGGAGAGATCATCTGTTATGTTACTGTGTGATAAACATTTGTGACACAACCTGATTCAGATTTGGGGTATCAGGGGAGACTTCCAAGAGGAGGTGACAGTTAAACTCAGTCTTAAATGAAGAATTGGAGCTACATAAAGTATGGGCTAAAGGGCATTTGCAAAGACAGAGGAGTCAGGGAATGTGGCCCATTCAGAGGATGGAAGTGTGCTCAGGATGCTTAGAGCAGCGGGGATGAGGACTGGATGTGAATAGAGATGGGGCTGGAGGTTAGGAACTTTTCCATATGAGGCTGGATGGAGGGAAAGTTGCCCTACTAATGGTAACAGGAGAATTCAGGGAGAAGAGGACCATAAAAGCCAAGTTTATGCCCGGTCAGTGTGGCTCAGTAGTTGAGCATCAGACCATGAACCAGGAGGTCACCGTTCAATTCCCGGTCAGGGCACATGCCTGGGTTGTCATTGTTTCTCTCCCATCAGTGTTTCTATCTACCTCTCTCCCTTCTTCTCTCTAAAATCAATAAAAATATGTTAAAAAAAACAAACCCAAAACCTCAAAGTTGCATTTGGATGCTTGTCCTAGAGACTCAAAATAACTATGATTCAAAAGAGAAAGAGGTGTATTTCTTTTGCAAATAAAAGAAGCTTGGAGGCAGGTGTCCTGAGCAGATGTGGGGGCTCTTCTGTGCTCTCAGCCTCATCCTTAGCACTTAGTTCCCAGGGTTCCTCACGGTTCAGAGATGGCTGATGAAGCACCACCTGTCACATCCATGTCCCAAGTGGAAGGAGAAGGGGGAATAAGAAAGGGAGAAGGCAGGCAGAAGAGTGTACACCTTTCCTGGAAACCCCACCTAATGACGCTTCCACTAGGTAATCACCCGTAGCCTAAAGGGGGTCTGGAGAATATGGTCTCTCACCAGGTCCATGGTCTCCTAGTGACACTGGGGCCAGGAAGTAGGGAGGAATAAATGCTGAATGGGCAACTGCAAGTCTGCCACACTGAGGAAGGAGAGTTTTGAGAGGGGTTTAGTGAAGTGGGGGGTGTAGAAGTCCGATGTAAGTGGATTGAGATGAATGTGAAGTAGTTGGATGAAGACAATGTGCATGTATTGCTTTTTTTTCCCTCTAGAAATTTAGCTCTAAATGAAAGGTGGGAAATCTGGTGATGATTGGAGGAGGTTGAGATTTAGTCTTTTTTTGTTTGTTTGTTTGGTTTGGTTTTCAGATGAGAAAGATTTGAGTACAATTTACATAATGCACCTGTAGACACAGAGCCTGTAGACACAGGTGAGGTTAGAGACAAAGCAGAGCGGCCCCAGAGAAGGGCAGAAAGAGGGTCATATCAGCCAGGGCTTATAATGCTGGGATTGGAGAGGAGGCAGGAGGCAGGAGGCAGAGCTTGTTTTGCATATGCTTATTTGTGGAGGGGGAGAGGGAGCAGCTGGAGGGTGAGAGGCAGAAGCTGAAGGGGGGAAGGAGAAGCTGGAGGG
>PVJC01016576.1:0-33415 GCA_004026665.1 Murina feae | reverse complement strand
TCTTGAAAAACCTAATAACCATGGTTTTGAACTCTATATCCTGTCGTTTTCTTTCCTCCATTTCTGTCATTTGTGGCCTGTTTCTTTGTCTCCGCATTTTGGCTGCGTCCCTTGCTGAGTTAGGCAATCACTGAGAGGAATTAACCTCTAAGCCACTTGGTTATGAGAGTCAGCTGTGTCTACAGTGGGAGAACTTCTGAGCTGGAGACACCCTTATGGGGCAAGAGTTGTTTCAGTGGGGCTTTTATGCTCACTGCATCTGCCCCGAGTGTGTTCCTTGTGGATCTGTTTTGTTTAGGTTAGTCCCACTCTGGCCACTGGGTGAGGCTGGCTCCTGTATCTTTAAGGAGGTGTTGAGTTAGCCTTTGCCTTAGGCTACTCAGCCTTTTATATGCAAAAGCCTCTGACGCAGCTTGGGAGGGGCGGGGCCTCGGGGAGTTTGCAGGGCAGGGCGGAGCAAATAGCTATGGTGCTTCTCAGCCCTGCACACCAGGTCTCTGTGTCCCACGGTAATTGCTGCAAGCAACACTGAGAGAAACCCGCTTTGGATTTCCTCCTGGTGCCAGTCAGTCCCTCTTCTCCGGGTGTCTGGGTCCTCAGAAACTCTCCTGGAACTGGAGTTCAGAGCCGCTGGGAACTTGTGGCTCTCTCCATTTTGGAAAAGAACCGCGACCTCCGTCACCAGCCCTCTCCCCGAGCCCCGTGCGCGCGCCTCCGTACCTCTGTACTTTGCTTCCGCCGCTCCTCTGAGTCTCAGACTCTTTTCTAGTTGTAGGATTTTCACTCAGCCAGCCTTCCTGTGGGTGCGAGTGGTGTCCGTGTGTTCTTTTCGTGGTTTTTCTGAAATAGTTTTTCACGGCTGCATTTACGATGTTTACCTTATGCCGCCATCTTCCTGTCTTCCTGATTTTTCTTTTAATTAGAAAAACTAAAGTCCTGGCCTGTGTGGCTCCATTGCCTGGAGCGTTGTCCCATACTCTGGAAGGTTGCCAGTTCGATTCCAAGTCAGAGCACATACCTAGATTGTGGGTTTGACCCCAGTAGGGGCACCTATGATGTTTTGTTCTCTCTCTTTCCTTCCCCTCTCTAAAATAAATAAATAAATAAATCAGTAAAAAAAAAAATCCTCAGGTGAGAATTTTAAAAGTAATAATAAATACATGAAACATTCTTAAATTTATTTTTTTTAATTAAAATTTACAAATATATTAAGGTTTGTGGAAAAGTTGCAAAGATATCACAGAGAGTTCCCATCTAACGCCATCCCGTTCCCCTTACTGTTAACATCTCTATTAATATGATACACTTGGTACGATTAAAGAACAAACACTGATACATGCTTATCTGAAGTCCATAGTTTACTCAGACTCCCTTAGTTTTACCTTTTTATGTTCCAGGATCCTAGCTATGATACCCCATTACATTTCGTCATCGTGTCTCCATAAGCTCCTCCTCACAGCTGTGACAGTTCTGGCCTAATTTTTTTTTTATGTCAAAGATACAGCGTTTGCAAAGAAAAGTACTAATGCACAGAAGTAGAGAATGGGGGAGAGAGTTGGAGGAATTTCTGAGAAAAGATGTGTTGTGTTTCAGCATTGTAGCATTTGGCTTATCAACAACCTACATTGGTTACGAGTGAGACTTTTCTGTCACTGAAGGAGACCTCAAGGGACTGGCTTCTTATATTCTCAGTTCATTTGATCCTTTGCACTGAATAATTATGACTAACTTACATTAGTAAGTGCACACTTTTAGAATTCTCCCCCGGGTCCTTTTTCCCTTCCCAGCAGCCCTCTCTGGTCTCAGGTGTCCCGTGCTCTTCAGACCACCTGAGTTCTCGTGCCCCCTGTTTCTTGGGGGTGAAGAACTGCCTCCCTCTCTGAGCCCTGCGGACCAACAGAGTCGGGGGAGAAGACAAGGACAGCACATGTCCAGTGTGTCCTTTCTCTTCCAAGACCTCCACTGGAGCCCCAGTCCACACACACAGTGCACAGTTGGATAAGATACTTCTACTCTAAACCTAGCTGGTGGCCTGGGCGGTGGGGTAGGTTGGGGTTGGGGCTGTTGCTGGCTGTCCCTTATAAGGGGGTGGGGGGGAATGTCACTGCAGGCATTGCCTCCAGGGAGCAGCTCCCAGCTTGCCTGCAAGAGTGGTGGTAAAGGGAAAGTGTCCCCCTGGTTTGCCAGGACAGTCCTCTTTATCTGCAACGCTAGGTTCTAGGAGTCTGTCCATGCTCAGGTTTCACATCAAGGCCCCATGGAGGAACCAAAGAAGAGAACTCACAGTGAAACCAACATGAACCTGGATTGTCAGAGAAGTGCAAATCCACCGCCCCCACCTTCACCCTCTCCCACCCAGCTGGCTACAAGGCCATAAGAATACAACTCACACTCTTGTCTGAGCTCATTCCCTCTCATCTTTTTTAATTTAAATGAAGAAAACTTTTTAAAGTCATGTCATTCTAAAAAAATTCAGGCAAGCAGATAAAGTGAAATATCCTCTTGAACACTGCTCAGTCCCCATCCTGTCCCCAATGATAACCAATGCCATCAGCAAAGCATGTGTCCTTAGAAACCCCTTTCAACTGATTTGCATGCTTATGTTTACATGGGCATATTTAGAAATAGAATATATTTCTAACATGCTATATTAATATACTAGATATGTTAATACTAGTACACTGTTCTCATATACTAGAAATAGAGACATAGGATCTCTAAAGTAAGAATCTATATATATAAAAGGCTACGCAACTGTCCGACTGCCTGACCGTCTGACCAATAGCTATGACATGCACTGACCACCAGGGGGCAGACACTCAACGCAGGAGCTGCTGAGTGACAGCAACTTTGTACTCTCTCACACTCCGGGACCCCTCAGGGGACGTGGGAGAGCCAGTTTCGGCTCCATCCTCATAGGCCAGGCTGTGGGACCCCACCTGCCAGAGGGACCCCGCTCACTCTGCAGACACCCTTCGAGCCACAGAGCCGCCCCAGGTGTTGCTGGCTGGGGAGGAACCACAGGAGATTGGCTCCAGGGTGTGTCTGGCCTTTCTCACCCAGTCCACCCCACCGGCAACCTTCTAATTAAATTCCTTTCAATGTGCAGGAATCTGTGCACCAGGGCTCTGGTATAGTGCACAATTAGTAAATGCACAATTTAGTAAATGCACTATTATAACAATAGTTGTAATTTATATAACTATTTACTTACTGAAATGTGGGTTCTTTCTTCTTTTTTCATGCTGTGATGAAAACATGTTTTTTTTTGTTGTTGTTTTTTGTTTTTTGTAGACAAGCCTAGTGGATGTCCCTGTCCCCACCAAAGTTAGATGGCCATGCATCTTTCTATTTGTCCTGGGAACAGCAAGAGAACACCTTGTGCACAGTTGCCCGGTGCGACTTGCTTATGCAGGGTGGCCAACAGCACCTGCTGTCCTTCCCCAGTTGCATCTATTTCTACAAACACAACTGATGGATCATTGAAAATGTTGGTGATGTTACAAGGCATCTCTAGTCCTAACTCATATTTAGACTTCAGACTTTAGGCCTGAAGATGACCACAGAGGTAACATTAAGATTGCATCCGTATGCTGTGGCTGTCATAACAGAAGTCTGGCAGGTTCAAAGAACAGACACTTATTCTCTCATAGTCATGGAGGCCAGAAGTCTGAAATCCAGGTGTCTGCAGAGCCATGTTCCCTCCAAAGGCTCTAGAAGGGAATCCTTCCCAGCCCCTCCCAGCCTCTGCTGTCTCCAGGTGTCCCTTAGCTTGTGTCCGCATCACTCCTATCTCTGCCTCTGACTTCATGTGATCTCTTCTGTGCCAATGTCTCTTCTTCTGTCTCCTATAAGGCCATTTTTCATTAGATTAGAGTCTACTCAGGTAATCCAGGATGACCTCATCTCAAGATTCTTAACTTAAGCACATCTGCAAAGACCCTTTTTACAAATAAGATCATATTCACATGTTCCAGGGGCTAGGACAGGGAGCCACCATTTAACCCACCACTGGGATCATTAGCTCAGACCCCTACTTCACAAATGAAAGTACCTTCTCTGACAAGGTGACAAGTGCTATGGAGAAAAATAAAGCAGAAGAGAGATGCAGGAAGGGGCCAAACAAGGGGTGGGGGTCCTATTTTAAATAGAATGGTCAGGGAAGAACTCTCTCAGAAGATGACATTAACTAAAGGGCTGAAGAAGTGAAAATGTGACTCAGACAAGTGTTGGAGGGGAAAGTCTTCCAAGCAGAGGACACAGCAAGTGCAGGTCTGGTTTCTGTGTACCGTTGGTACTATCCTATATATTAAAAACCTAATAAGCAAATTGACCAAACAGCAGAACGACCAGTCACTATGATGTGCACTGACCACCAAGGAATAGACGCTCAATGCAGGAGCTTCCTCCAGCCTGCAGGCCCCAGACCAGCCAAGGTAGGTGCCAGTGGGGGCCCCCTGATTGCCCCACCGGTCACGCCACGGAGAAAGGCAACCAGTGGCAGTGGCAGGAGGTGGGGCTGGCAAACAGGCAGCACCAGGCTGGCCAAGGCGAGTTCCAGTGGGGGCCCCCTGATTGCCCCACTGGTCACCCCACAGATTGGCCCTTATTGAGAGCCAGGCCTAGGGACCCTACGCGTGCATGAATTTCATGCACTGGGCCTCTGGTTGTAATAATCCACCAGATTACTTTTTTTCCCCTTTTTAAAAAATTTATTTATTTGTTTATTTCATTTTTATTGAATTTATTGGAGTGACACTGGTTAAAAAATTATATAAGTTCCAGGTGCACAACTCTGCAATACATTATCATACACTATTTATTGTGTGTTCACCATCCCAAATCAAGTCTTCGTCATCGCCATTTATCATCATATAATCTCCTCCACCTGCCCCCTCTTTTCTCCCCCAGGCAATCAGCACACTGTTGTCTGTGTCCATGAGTTTTTCTCTCTTTTTTCCTTTTTTACTCAATCCCACCACCCCTCTCCCCTGACAGCTGTCAGCCTGCTCTGTATCCATGAGTGTGTCTCTATTTTGCTTATTAGTTCAGTTTATTCATTAGATTCCATATACAAGTGAAATCATAAGGTACTTGTCTTTCTCTCACTGGCTTATTCCAGTTAGCATAATAATCTCTAGGATCATCCATGCTGTCCCCAAAAGATAAGAATTCCTTCTTTTTTACTGCCAAGTAGCATTTCATTGTTTAAATGTACCACAGCTTTTTAATCCACTCATCTACTGATGGGCGTTTGGACTGTTTCCAGATCTTATCTAGTGTAAATAATGCTACAATAAACATATGGATGTATATATTATTTTGAATTATTAATGTTTTGGGTTTCTTTGGATGAATTTCCAGAAGTGAAATTGCTGGTTCATAAGGCACTTCCACTTTTAATTATTTGAGGAACCTCCATACTGCTTTCCACAGTGGCTATACCAGTCTGCATTCTTACCGACAGTGCACGAGGGGTCCCTTTTCTCCACATCCTTGCCAACACTTGTTGTTTGTGAATTTATTGATGATAGCCATTTTGGCATATACGAGGTGACATCTCATTGTGGTTTTAATTTGCATTTCTCTGATGGTTAGTGACATTGACCACCTTTTCATATGTCTATTGGCAATCTGTAAGTCCTCTTTGGAGAAGTATCTATTCGGGTCCTTTGCCCGTTTTTGTTTTTTTTTTAATTAAATCTTTATTGTTCCGATTATTACAGTGGTTACTCTTGTTTTCCCCCATAGCTCCCCTCCACCCAGTTCCCACCCCACCCTCTTCCCTTACACTACGCCCCCCCACACTGTCCTCATCCATAGGTGTATGATTTTTGTCCAGTCTTTTCTCGCACCCAGAATTGTCAGTCCACTCCCTTTCTATGCCGTGATTCTATTATATTCACCAGTTTATTCTGTTCATCAGATTATTTATTCACTTGATTTTTAGATTCACTTGTTGATAAATATGTGTTTGTTGTCACTTTGTTCATAATTTTTATCTTTACCTTTTTCTTCTTCTTCCTCTTCTTAAAAGATATCTTTCAGCATTTCATATAATACCGGTTTGGTGGTGATGAACTCCTTTAGCTTTTTCTTGTCTGTGAAGCTCTTTGTCTGACCTTCAATTCTGAATGATAGCTTTTCTGGGTAAAGTAATCTTGGTTATAGGTTCTTGCTATTCATCACTATGAATATTTCTTGCCACTTCCTTCTGGCCTGCATAGTTTCTGTTGAGAAATCAGCTGACAGTCCTATAGGTACTCCCTTGTAGGTAACTAACTGTTTTTCTCTTGCTGCTTTAAGATTCTTTGTCTTTTGCTCTTGGCATTTTAATTATGATGTGTCTTGGTGTGGTCCTCTTTGGATTCCTTTTGTTTGGGATTCTCTGCACTTCCTGAACTTATAAGTCTATTTCTTTCACCAGGTAGGGGAAGTTTTCTATCATTATTTCTTTAAATAGGTTTTCAATATTTTGCTCTCTCTCTTCTTCTGGCACCCCTATAATTTGGATGCTGGTACATTTAAAGTTGTCTCAGAGGCTTCTTACACTATCTTCGTAATTTTGGATTTTCTTTTTGCTTTTCCGGTTGGGTGTGTTTTGCTTCTTCATATGTCAAATCTTTGACTTGATTTTTGTGATCCTCTAATCTGCTGTTGGATCTCTGTATAATATTCTTTATTTCAGTCAGTGTATGCCTAATTTCTAGTTGGTCTTTTTTCTTATCCTTGAGGGTCTCACTAGATTTATTGAGGGTCTCAGTAAGTTTATCGGCAGTTTCTAGAAAATTCTTGAAAAACCTTATTACTATGGTTTTGAACTCTATATCCAGTAGTTTGCTTTTCTCCATTTCTGTCATTTGTGACCTGTCTCTTTGTCTTCGCATTTTGGCTGCTTCCCTGTGTTGATAGGGTGGCTTTCTGTGCTAGGTGTCCTGTAGGGCCCAGTGGCTCAGCCTCCCCAATTACCTGAGGTGGACACTCTTGGTGCACCCCTTTGGGGGCTTTGTACACAGTCTTGTTGTAGTTAAGTCTTGATTGTTGTAGGTATCACTGGGAGGAATTGACCTGCAGGCCACTTGGCTGTGAGAATCAGCTGTGTCTATGGTGGGAGAACTTCTGTGCTGGAGACACCCTTGTGGGGCAAGACTTGCTTCAGTGAGGCTTTGGTGCTCACTGAGTCTGCCCCCTGAGTGTGTCCCCTATGGATATGAGGAGTTGTAATCTTGATGGCCCCACTCTGACCACTGGGTACACTGGCTCTTGGATCTCTAAGGAGATTCTAATTTAGCCTCTGCCTGAGGCTACCCAGCAGGAGCTATCTGCAGATTCCTCTTCTCTGTTTGTGGTTTGGAGGTGCCCAGATGAGGCCCAGCTGTGAAGCAATGCAAGCTGATGAAGGCCTTGGGCCCTCTTTTGGATGTTCTGGGTCTCTCCCAGCTGCAGTTTGTTAGGTAATTGTAGACTGCAAAGGGCCAGGCCTTTTATATGCAAAAGCCTCTGCATGCAGCTTGGGTGGGGCAGGGTCTCAGGGAATCAACAGGGCAGAGCAAACAGCTATGGCTGATCCTCAGCCCAGCTCTAGGAAGCCCCAGGTCTCAGTGTCCTGTGGTAATCGCTGCAAGCACCTCTGAGAGAAAGCTGCCTCGAGTTCTGCCCAATGCCAAACAGTTCAGATTCTCCTTGTATAAATCTGGGTCCCCAGAGACTCACCCAGAACTGGAATTCAGAGCCGTCGGAAGCTTGTGACTCCCTCCAGATTGAAAAAAGTGACCGTGTCCTCAGTTGCCAGCCCTTTCTGTGCGCACATCTGTACCTCCGCACTTTACTTCTGCACCTCCTCTGAGTCTCGGTGTGTTTTCCTCTTCCTTTCTAGTTGTAGGGTTTTCACTCAGCCAGCCTTCCTATGGTTCTGGGTGGTGTCTGTTTTTTCTTTTCATTGTACTTTTAACTGTTGTGCAAGGCAGCATTTTCAGGTGCTTCAAAAACCTATGCCGCCATCTTGGTTTCTCCCAGATTACTTTTATTTTAACTGGATTAGACTGTGAGTTCCTTGAAGACAGAAACTGTGTCTTTCTCCTTGGAGCATCCCCAGCACCTCTCCTAGTGCATAATGCATGCTCAGCAAATATGAATGACAGAAGCAAATGAATGACAGAAGGTATGAAGGGACACATGGCTTAAATGACTTGCCTGAGATCACACAGATGTTCAGGAGCAATGCCAAAATTAGGACACCAAAGCTCTGTTTCTTGTGATAAATTAACATGGTGCATTTCAATGGAAGCTCATTTTTTACTCAATTCTCTTTAAAGAATCAATTTGTTATGTGGAGACACATGGAGTAGAAGTGACCACATGATGGGATAGAGCCACAGTCCTCCTCAAGTCATAGGCTTTATTGAATAAGAATATCTCCACTGCTCTAACCCCAGACAGAATTTCATAAATGGCTGGACATGGGGCCAGAAAAGAAGAATGAACAAAATCAATAGTTGTGTGTTTCTTGGAAGTCAACCAGATTCCATGTAATAATCACCCACAAATCAGGTGGCTGTGGCAGGAGGTGTGGGACAAAGTGCCATCAGTGCTGGACAGTGAGTCAGCTGATAGAGATAATGGTAGTTAAGAGTGAGCCCTGGAGGGACTTGGAGGCCATCATGGACTGAGTCAAGTGAGCTCCAGTCAGTAAGATCTAGAAAGTAAGTGAAAAAGAAGAGTATTATAAGTCAGACAGGCATGGTTTAGCGAGGTTTGAAGTCAGGAAAGGCCAGGTAGAAGAATGAAGGGTCCATTGGTAACACAAAACACAGGTCAAAGGACTTGCAGCACCTTGGATAGCTCCGCAGAAGGCTCCTCTGAGGGGCACTGGATGACTGAGCCAAGTCCCCAGGTGAACAAGTGGATCCACCTCTCAGAAGGAACTCTGAGACTCAAAGAACCTTGTACAATCTTGGTGGCTCCAACCCTTTTGTTGTGAGAGACAGAGGACTACTACTTTCTGAACACATTCTCCAAATGTGGTAGCTTTCAGCCTGTTTAAAGTGTTGTGGTGACATGACTGACGGTTGTTAAAGCCAGTATGAAGTGTGCGAGAGGTCCAAAGTTGAAGGAGGCCTTAGCTGTGTTCCAGATCCCTGCCCTCAATGGTGCCGACCCCACCCCTGGCTTGGCTTGCCTGCTCCAAATGTTGGACCCTGGCTGTGCCTTGCACGAGGAGTAATCTACCTACACAGGGATCCCCAGGCATCTCCAAGCCACTCTGGTGCACCTACGCTGTGTCAGAACGAGTGTGGACTTTGGAACCATTGAGCAGCAGAGCAAGTTACTTCCCTTCTTTGAGCCTCTATTTGCCACCTTTAAAGTGGGGGCAATAACCTCTTGCAGATGATTGTAAGATTAGTCAATCTATACACAGTGCCTGGCATTCAACAGAGGTTCCACGAGTAATCTCTGCAGTTAGAGTCATGCCCCCTCCTTCTTAGGGTCACACTGGAGGTCTAGTGCACACCGCTCAGAGGTGGCATCATTCTCTTCTCCAGAGTTTTCATCCCCTGCCACATCTCACCCAAGTTTGAAGCTCGAGTCCAGGCAGGATATTAAGACATGAGAGAAACAGATAGTCAGGAGACTGGAGTAGGATCTTCAAAAACCTATAGAAGAAGTCAATTGCTTAACAGTTGCTTCATACACTAGCAAACATAGCACTGGTGGGGAATCCAGCTGCACAGCCATGGAGACTGGCTGGAGAGGAACACAGTAGCAGCACAACCTGACCAGACTCTCTGCCCCCAGGGCGGTGCTGTTTCCTTGAGGCACCCACTTCCCACCAACATAAAACTGCTGCTGGGATTCTTTGTGATTTAAAACCTCATCCCCTATGAGGAAGAGAAGCCAGGATGCTGGGATAAGACAGATCTGGACTCGGGCCCTGACTCTGGCTTTTGCTCTATAACCTTGAGCACGTTACAGAGCCTCACTGGGCCCCGGCTTCCTTATCTGGGGTCGAGGGTGAACACCTACCTGAAAGAGCTGCCATGAATAGCAAAGGAGAAAAAAAAATGTAAATGGGAAAATGTGTCTACAGTTCCTGGCAGATAGTAAGCACTCAGTAATTGCTAATTCCCTGTACTTCCTGCTGTAGGACTGAACATCAAAATTTTGAGGGGAAAAGAAGTTTGGTTTTTTAGAGAATTAGACCATGTTTTCTTGTTTGCCGTAGGCAAAAATGGAATCACAGATGGGAGAGCTTTAACAATCACCTAATTCAATATCTTTTTTTTTTTAAACCTCACCTGAGGATATATGTTACTGATTTTAGAGAGAGGGGAAAGGGAGGGAGAAACATTGAGCAATTGCCTCCCGTTTGCACCCTGACTGGGAATCAAACCAGCAACCTTTCGATGCACAGGACAAAGCTCACCCAACTGAGTCACATGAGCCAGGTCTCAATATCTTTGTTTTAATGCATAAGTGACTTGGTACCAGAAGGAGCCACAGGATCATCCAGACTGCCTTCCACGTTATAGACAAGGAAGCTGAGGCACAGAGAGAGCCATGTTACTTCAGAACAGACATTTGCAACAACATTTCTATAACATATATTGTTGTACAAAACATGGGCAATGCCAAGTGCTAGCCTAGTGGCAGGGCGGCCACCACAGACAGAACTTGGCAGCCACAGCCCATATGTGGACTCTCCATGGATGTCTCCCAGGCCATTCAAGTCCTGGGATCCAGTGGACCTGAAGTGCTTCTGTCTCACAGGCACCAGCACTGTGAGAGTTGGCTGGCCTGGGGGGAAGTCCCAGCAGAGTCCTGGTGTCTGGGGTTCCCTCTGCTCTGAGGGATGCCCTCCCACCCATTCCCCAAACAAACTACTGGAGCTCTCGGGGTACTGACCTGGACAGCTGTTCCATGTCTGTCCGAAGAGCTGAAATTCTAATAGGGATGATTTACGAGTTTCTGAGAGAGGGGAATGGGAGCCGCACTTTCCCCTGACACAGAGCCTGGTCCCGCGGGTGCCGGATGAGTAATGCTCTCCCATGGGGCAAAGGGCTCCTATCTGAGTCAAGGGATGATTTAACTCAGGGAGCCAGCATTCCCTCCAATAACTCACCCTCCTTGAGAAAGGGAGTGGCGTCCCCCTGTCCTGGCGGCGTCTGTGCCCACTCAAGGGCAGGAGGTGCCTCACAAGCACTTAGCAGGGAAACCCAGTGGTTAGCATCCTGCAGGGTGGGTGGGGGTCAGCAGGCAACCAGGAAGCCAGTCAAGCTCACTCAGGGAGCCAGTCAAGCTCAGGTAGCGGCTGCTGCGGGGACACCCCAGGGGAAGAAGGCTGATTCCCTGGGCCTGGCCAGGACATTGTAAAGGATACAGAGGATTTGAGCTCGGGATAAAAGGAACTTTCCAACAATCAGATTTGCATGTGCACACACACACCCCCATAAAGAAGCAATTGTTTCCTGAAGTGGTTGGCAAGGATGTGGAGAAGTTAGAACCTTTGTGTGTTGTGATAGAATATAAAATCGTGTAGCTGCTGTGGAAAACAGTTTGGCCATTCCTCGTAAAATTACCATTTGATCCAGCAGTCCCATTTCTAGGTATATATACAAAAGAAGTGAAAGCAGAAAGCTAAGCAGCTCCGAGTGCACCCATGTTCATGGCAGCATTATTCACAATAGCCCAAAGGTGGAAACAACCCAAGTGTCCATGGGTAGATGAATGGATAAACACAAGTGGCATGTCCATACAATGGAACACTATTCAATCTTAAAGAGGAAGGATATTCTGGCACGTGTACAACATGCATGCACCTTGAGGACATTATGCTAAGTGAAAGAAGTCAAACATAACAAGTTAAATACTGTAGGATGCCACTGACATGAGGTACCCTGATTAGTCAAATTCATAGGGACAGAAGATAGAATGGTGGTTGCCAGGGGCTAGGGAAGGAGGAAATGGGAAGTTGTTGTTTAATGGGGACAGAGTTTCAGTTTGGGAAGATGAAAAAGTTCAGTAGGTGGATGATAGTAATAGTTACACAACAATGTGAATGTCTTTAATGCCACTGAACTGTACCCTTAAAATGGTTAAAATAGTAAGTAAATGGTATGTGATGTGCATTTTATCACAATTTTTAAAAAGGAATAAGTGGAGTTCAAAACTCATAAGAGTAGGGACCCAGGCTTCTTAAGGACCCAGATGACTTTTAAATTAATAGGTTGAGCATTGAGGAAGCGAGAGGAAATTGGTGTGCATATTCTGGTCTGTGGCCAGTTCAGAGCCACTCAGTCTGAGATGAAGATGCCCAGGGCAAGCGTTGCACAGCCCTTTGAAAACAATCCACTTCCTAAATCACTCTCCTGCAAAGGGCTTGCATTTAATAGCCTCCCTGCAGCAGAAATAAGAACTACAAAGTCATTATAGCTAATATTTATGAACATACTCTGTGCCAGTCACTGTGCTGAGCACATTATGCGCGCTGTTCCTTTAACACCCACAGCAGACCCAGGGGATAGGCTCTGCCATCACCTCCCCTGGCAGGCGAGGAAAACTGAGACCCAGTACCATTAAGCATCTTGAGCCAGAGGTTTCTCCAGAGCTCCCTCTCCCGCCAGCGCACTCCAAAGACCAAAGGTCATGCGAGGCGGGTATGAAGGCGGCATTTGAATTGAGACTTCGGGGAAATGGGGCTCTGCCTATGACTCCAGGTGCTGGACTTACTAGCCATCACTTACCATCTCTACACCCCAGTCTGCAGAGTGGGAATGACGATCATCCTGCCCCACGGGTTGGCTACAAGGCTCAAATGGGGCAACTGTGGCGAGTGCCCAGTACCGTGCCTGGCACAGAGAAATGCTGATCACATCCGCTCTCCTGGTTAGCATCCGCCTCTCCCTCCTCTGAACTCTCAGAGCACTTGGTGTTCACTCCCCTTGCTGCACTTAGCAATTTCTGCCATGCATTAGATAGAGCGCTTTAACTCGATCCAGCGACCTCCCCACTCCCCACAAATTATACATTATTTGAAGGCAGAGGTCGCATTTTGCTCATTGCTGGGTCTCCAGCAGCAGCGTAGGAAGTGCGTAGTACTGTCTGAGTGGATGGTGACATAATAAATGGATGCATGATGCTCTTTGACCGAAAACAAAACCCTCCCATGGCTATAATCAGAGCACAGCCACCCTTTTACTGAGGAAGGCCAGAGCACCGTCCCACCCCAACCTTGGCGCAGACAGCCAGACGGCCATGTCAGACCAGCTGATCTCAGAGAGGATAAGAGGGGGCAGGCGGGCTTTGTGAAGGGGACAGCCTTGGGCCTCCTGGCAGACAGGCCAGGAGGAAGTGACAGCCCTGGCCCTCAGGCCTCAGGGCTCAGAGGCTCCTGAGGACAGCCTGCGGTGGAAGAGTGGAGACTGAAATAATGAGAGTGGGAAATGGGAGTCAAGGAGCCAGGGGAAACAGCAGATCTGTTAATAGGCTGTTTTTGCTTTTGTCTCTGGAGAAGGAAGAGGATGGAGAGCAAAGACAGGAGAGTCGCAGGCGGCTTCCTGCCCGGCCTGGTCAGGGTGGGATGGCTGCAGATAATGGCTGATAGCAGTGGAAACTGGAGACAAGATAAAGGGGAGACCAGTGGCAGCAGACCCACGGAGCCAGGGAGGGATGAGGAAGATGTGAGGAAGTACAGAGGAAGTGCAAGCAGAAAGAAGAAAGAACCTAGTGAGACACCAACACTGACCAATAGCTGCCTAACTGGCCCAGGGCCCTTCGGGATCAGACACTGAGCCTCCCTCAGGCCTGGTACAAATCCCACTTTCTCTAACCATCCTGAGTATCCGTTCCTCAATGGTAAAGATGGTGGCTATGGAGGGTGAGTTTAGAGAAAACTAACTTCTTCCAAAAGTGTTTGCTAAGAGATTTGAGATGCCTCAGGTTAAGTGGCCAGTACAAAGTAAGTGCTCAATTAAAGGGTCTTTTCCTCTCCTTCCCCGAAGTGGCTTCAGAGATGACCCAGTTCCTCCCTATACCTCTCCAACCTCAGGAGCAGGGGTCTTTGCCCCATACCTGCTCCAGCTTGACAGGAGCCCCATCTGCCAAGAAGTCTTGGTCAATAGTCCTCTTGGTACCAGGGCTTCCTCTGGCTTTGGGTGTTAGAGGTGAGTTGGGAAGCCTGCGACTCTGTGGGAGCAGCTTGGTGAGGTGTTTATAGTTCTGCACATGGCATTCTCCTCTTTATTTTCCCTCCTGAGAACTAGCCTAGCGCTGCCCGTCCATCCTGGGCATAAGCACTATATAGAGATCTGAGCTTTCTGACTCAGTCACCTGGGAATGTGACACTCCCCCCACTGCTTCCTCCCAGAGCCAGGCGGGGCACTCTGGGAGACCTTAGCTTGGCCCCAAGAGACAGCACGGAGCCAGAGGAGGGAATAGCCACCATAGGCATCTACACCTGCACCTGTACCCAATCCTGGAAAATCCTTTCTCTTCTGAGTGTCAGCTTCCTGCTCTATTCTTCATGGTCTCCACATTTCTTCTGGCTCCTAAGCTAGGAGGCTAGAATGTGGGAGAGAAGCCATCTTGCTGCTTTGTCATAACAAGCCCATTTCCTCTGTCCAGAGAGGCCTCTCTGCTTAAACTCAAACCCTACTGTTTCTCAGGACACAGCCTGCCTTCCCCAGAGTCACTGGTCTTTGCCGAGCACCCAGGTTCCGTCAGCTCACTCATTCATTCCAACCCTGTTTACAGAGCACCGTCTCTGTGCCAGCCCTGTGCTGAGACGTGGGACACAGTGCGAGCAAGAGTGACCTGCTCCCTGGCCCCATGGGGCTTGTGAACTAGATGAAGACAAGAAATGAGCAAATGGTAATTGCAAAGCACAGCAAGTGCCAGTAAAGGTCCTGAGAAATAGAAGCGTTGGGGAGGAGGTACTGATTAAGGAAGAAGATATATTTTCTTCACAGGCTTCTTGAGTGAATTCTTATTTCACATGCAGACTTGCAGATCGAGAGAGAGAGAGAGATAGAGAGAGAGAGAGAGGGAGAGGGAGAGGGAGAGAGAGAGAGAGAGGAGAAATGTGAAGGTCAAAGGCAGAAAGGAGAAAGGGGACAAACTTAAAGACGTGAATGATCTGAGCATTGTATGCTAATGCACTCTTTGTAAAGCTCTGATTACTCTAAACTATATTGTTTATCTGGGAAGGGAGGAGGCACTTCAATGTATGTAAGAATTTTCCAAGTAACCTAGCTGGATTCTCTAACACTGAGATCATCAGAGCTTAAGCAGTGCAAGTACATGGTTGAGCAAAGGGAGGCCCAGGAAATGCTGCCTTAAACCAAGGGAACTAAAGGAATACGTGCTCCAATCATGAAACTGGAAAGAAAAAGGCTAGCCCGCCCCATGAAGAAATGTGGCTAGTCGGAAAACTATCACGAGCTGGCTTGTCTTCTATCCTAAACCCCTTTCCTCTTGCTAGTGGCACTCCGTATTTTTCGTCGGCACCTAGCACCGTCAGAAGAGAGGGTGTGAGTTATCCATTCACACTAAGATATCCAGGATTGTGTTGGCCACTGGGAGATATTGGCACCTTACAATGAGGCAGTTGGAAGGTTCCTTGGTGGAATTTGACCTAATCTGTGGAGAAAAGATGTGAGATCTCTAGGAGTCCTCCAAATTCTTCAGGGCAATAGAATTTATTTCTTGAAACTACCCTCGAAAACACCATCTTCCATCCACATGGCATATTATTTCTTCCTCCCTCTCATTCTGTCTTCGGCCTTTACAACATCCAAAAGAGAGTCCTAGTGGGAAGGAGACTGTGGAAACCAGGTGCTCTGGAACTGGGACCATGGATGTGTACCTGTTTCCTGGACTTCTGGACCCATTAGTCCTGGTCTCTGGGCCAAGATCCCCAAGGATGGCAGGGCTCATGGGAATCTGATGAGGCCCTGATGGACGAAGATCGCGTGGTAACACAATGGCAACACAGACAGACCCTGCCCCGATTTTGTAAGTCTCTTTTCCCCCCAAGAAGATGTGTTTAAGAGATGCCAAGTGCTTTATCTGCTGTCACTCGATGTCATGGGAGAGGGTCTGGATGTAGACACAAAAGGTCCAGGTTTGGCTTCTAGCTTCTGTGGGCCTGCTCCTTAGTGTAGCACAGGTGTAGTGATTCACCCCTAGGGTGCCTCACAGGGTCTGGCGAGACCAAAGGGGGTGGGATTCCCATGGACCCCAAACCTTTGGAGGTTTTGGTTAACAGCCTGGGGGTCAGAGCACTGAGTGGGGAGTGAATGGATAGGAAGGGGTGCAACAGCTGTGGTAACAGCTCCTCCATGAGCCACGGGGACAGTACTGAACTCTCAGGGACACATCAGTCCTGCTATGCTCTGGTATCACTAGGCAGGCCCTGAGCCGTTCACACCCTTTTGGAGAGCAGCCCCTGCCTGTTCAGTGTGTGTGTGTGTGTGTGTGCGTGTGTGGGCGAAGTTAGGTTTACATGCTGAGGCTACTTTGAACAGGTAAAAACTACCTTCCAAGGAGCATCACAACCATGCTCCACATTACATTTCCTCAGGAACACATTTGAAAACTAACCCCATTGTATATAAACATCGATTCCATGGAAAACAGAAGTTTCCACATGCTTACTGTATGCGTTTATTTTCTTCTTAAAGCTGAGACAAGAACTGGCAGCCCAGTGGGCTCTTTTCCTCTCTGGCAGCTCCATACAGGCTGGCCTGGCCCTCGAGCCCACCTCCTTCTCTCCGCCCAGCTCTCCAGGAGCGGCCAGGAGAGTGGCCTCCACCCCCACTCGCACCTCTCCTCTGTCCTGCTCACCAGTCCCCACACCAGAAATAGCTCTACTAACAAGAGCCACTGGTTGCCGAGGGCAGACTCTGCCAGGCCCCCAACTAAGCACCTCAACCATTTCAATTCTGGCCTCAGGCCAGTCCCTCGAGAAGCTAGCCAACTGCACCTGCTTAGTGGAAAGGCTAAGTCATGCACCCAAGCAAACTGCAGGGAGACCACCCCTCCCACAGCCGACCACTTTCTGTCTAAACCAGATTCTCTGAGTGGCTTTACAATGGTGCCCACCACACACACACACACACACACACACACACACACACACAGCACCCCCCCCCCATCTCCTGTGTTCTGCCTTCCACTGTGACAAACGGGATCAGAGAAGAGCTGAGCAGCACAGACCATATTTTGAGGACTCTCCTTAGGAGCCAGTACAATTGTGGGGATGGTCTTGAGTTTTCTCTCGGCTCTCAGACTAGACCTTCCTAGCTGGCTGCCCTGTGGTTCAATTCTGCATCTGTTTACCAAGTTCCTACTAAGAGCAGGCTCTTGTGGGGCCTTTAGGGGTGTTAGGAGATTCAGAAAAGGAAGTGCCATGGCCCCTCCTCACCCAGAGCTCCCCGGAGGCACAGGGCGGGTCTCCAAAAGCCCTGAGCCCAAAGCCCAGGAGGATGAAAGGGGCCCCATCAGCCTGGTCACCCTCCTCAGCATTCCAGCTCTGAGGGAGGCCAGCGGGTAGAGTCCCAGGGACAGAGAGAAAGGCCAGGAGTTGGGACTGGGAACCCCACCCCACCCTGGCGCCCTCCGTGGCCCCATTGGAAGGAGGCAAGGGGTGAATTCTCATGAGAATTCTGATAAAGGGGCTCCTCCACCCCTCCCCCTCCCCCAATTAAAGCGGAGCTGTCCGAGCGCCGAGATGCAGAAACCACTTCCAAGCCAGGCATGACATCAACATTTCAGTGATAAGAGCTGGACAATGGGGTGTTAGACTAATAGAAAAACACCGCTGGATAAGGCCGGCTCCTGATATCCAGGCTGATGGGAAATACCATTGTCTGTCCGCTGTCAGCTGAGTCCCTAGGCGACAGGGATTCCAGTGGCTACAGGCGGGAAGGGGGGCAGGGGAGGGGGGCCTGCGGGCTGGCGGTGTGGGGCCACAGGTTGCCCCTGGAGCGGGTGCAAGGAGGGTGCAGTGGGGAGGGGAGAGGGCTCTGCGTGCCCAGGATGCAGAGGGTGCTCTGGGATTGGGGTAGCCACGGGGTGTGGCAAATAGAGAAAGACCACCCCTGCCCCCCTCTCCCCCCGCAAGTCCTTTGGTTTGAGTGTTTCCCTCGCCCTGCCTGCGGTTCCCAGCCCCACAACACTCAAGAGGAGCCTGCACTTCACAAGTCTTGGGATCCCAGTAGCAAGAAAAACCGGAGGGTTAGGCCAAGCTTCGGCCTTGAGCTGAAGCTTGTGCAGCCCGTATCACTGAAAGGCTGTTTGTTTTCAGTCGCAGTTTGCTGTCAGTATCCTTTTGTACTGGTTTCAGGTGTACAGCGCAGTGGTCAATCACATAGGAAGCTGAAGCGAGTTAATTCACCAGGCGAGTGGTGTTCAGTTTTGAAGGAAAACAGCACAATTAGAGAAAAAGGTGCCATTGGACAGTGTAGCGTCCTTTTTAAATCTCAGAGAACAGAGTTCCTTTACAAGACATGAAACCATTGCTTCGTTTTGCACATTTGGAACTGTCTGTAGTCTGTTTGTTTGATGTTGAGTTGTTTTACTTGACTTATTTGGAGAGGGAAAGTGGATGAGACAATGGGATTGTTACGGTCTCGGTCCCTGAACAGGCTCCCAGGATCGGCATTTCCCCTCCACGCCCACCCAGTGTCAGCAGCTGGGCCCACACAAGCCCACGGAGAAAGTACTTATTACTTGGAAAATGCATAAATGCAAGCGTCTGTCCTCTCCTCCAGGCCCCTGGACAGTTGGCTTCCCTCAAACTATGATGCTTGGTGCTGTTTCAGGAGAGGAGTTTCCCAGCGGAGACCTGCCTATCTGGACCACCCACACTCCTGTGACCCAGGAAATCAGGGTTGGTGGTTGGGGTCAGACCAGAAAAGGCAGCCTGATCTCTCCTAACCCCCACCCCATTCCTGCACCCTCCACAATATCCCAACAGTGTTCTCCAAGTCACTAAGCCAAAAGCCTGTAAGCCACCCTCATCCTCCAGCCTCCCATCCAAACTTTTGCCACATCCTTTCAATTTGACACCCAAAGCCTCCCTTGAAATCCCCACCACGACTGTCCCGGTACAGGCCACCACTGGGTCTCACCTGGGCTATTTCAGTCACCCCCGGCTGGTCTTCACTCCCAACTAGCCCAACTCCAGTCCATCATTCACCCTGTTGCTTAAGTGATCTTTCTAGAATACCACTCTGATCACCTAAAATCTTCATTAAAACTTTTCCAGGCCTCTTTATTGTCAGAGTCCAGACTCATTACAAAGCACACACCCCACCTGCCCTTCCAACCCTTTTTCCGCCTCCCTCTCTATAAGCCCAAGTGGAAGCCACAGGACATCACTCAATTTTTGCCCATGGCACTCCCTGGTTTGGAATGCCCTCACCCCCTTGGTGATGTTCACATCCTTAAAATCATGTCCCCTTATCTTATTGTTATTTCCTGTCCCTTCTCTGGAAGAATTATTTGCTCCTTCCTCTCTTTCTACAACTCTTTTTTAAAAATATTTTATTGATTTTTTACAGAGAGGAAGGGAGAGGGATAGAGAGTTAGAAACATCGATGGGAGAGAAACATCGATCAGCTGCCTCCTGCACACCCCCTACTGGGGATGTGCCTGCAACCAAGGTACATGCCCTTGACCAGAATTGACCTGGGACCCTTCAGTCCACAGGTTGACGCTCCATCCAGTGAACCAAACCAGCTAGGGTATTTCTAAACTCTTAAAAAGTATCTGCTCTCTCTTTCAACCAGCCAGTATTGTAATGATCACATCACCTCTCTCCTTCACTATAATCTTCTCAAGGCAATACAATGGCTTCCATCTTTCTATCTTTAGTGCCTAGTCCAGCGCTGGCACATAGTTGGCACCTAATAAATGTTTATTGAATTTGTTTAGTTAGACTGAAGATATGTAGCCCCTAACCAGGTATGGTTTACTATAAAAAAAAATAAGTGGTTACAAAACTGTTTACATAGAATCAAAGATATGTTTCCAAATACCAAGACAAAGACATTTCTTTTAAAATAATTTATCAGCAGCAAGAATGGGTAGCCACTCCATCACTGAACATCTGAGCATTAATGACTTCAGGCAAAGCTGACATGTCAGACATTGCCAAGCTGTTTGTCTCCCTCTCTTCATAGCCAGCCTTTTGCTTGCCTTATCCAGTTGTTCTGATTCTCCCCAAAGACTCTCAATGTATTAAGAAATATGCCTAAGGGAAATTCCCTCTGAGCCCATGTCCTCACAGCTCATGATACAAAACAAAACAAAAAAAGACCTTTCTGGAGTTCGTGTGTCAAAGCTCATGGAATTATTCTGATTGGTTCTGCTCAAGTCACATGTTCATGTCTGAACCAAACACTATGTGGGGAGCAGGTACATAATTAGAATTGGATCAGCCTAGGTCATACGCCATTCCCAAGGCGTTTGATACCCATCAGGCCTATATGACGGTCATTTATTTTGTGTTTCCTCCCTCCAATTAAAGCTTGCTGGCAGAAAAAAACCTGCCCCCTATAGCCCTTATCCACACAGTAGACATCTCATGAGCACCCTCTCAGAACAAAGTACTATATTAGGCTTAGTCAGACTCCTACTGGCCAGCCATAAGAGATTTTGTTGTATGTGGACAGATCTACATGTATATAGTAGAATGCATTTGGGCCCTCAAGGTACAGAGAGAGTGCCTGAAGATAGAAGGGAGATATCTGAAATGTCACCTGTGGAAGCCAATGCAGAAGAATCCTATCTAATAAATATGCAAATTAACCATCATTCCATTACAAAGATGGCAGCGCCCAGTCCCCTTAGCCCCGCCAGAGTCCCCCATTCCGGGGGGGGGGGGGCGGGGGGTGACCGCTGAGAGTGGGCAGCATGAGCGGCCTGGTGGAATGCTTGCTTCATCACCGCAGTGATGAGGCAAACATCCTGCCCCAGCCGCAGAGGGCCTCTGGGCCACAGAGAGCCTCTGGGCAGCAGGCTTGGAGTGGCCAAACCCCACACAGAGCAGAGAACCATGGGGAGTGGGCCTAAGCCATCAGGGCTCCCGGATTGGAGAGGGTGCAGGTCGGGCGGAGGGAACCCTCCCACCCCCATGCACAAATTTCATGCACCGGGCCTCTAGTAATCCAATAAACATGGTGGTTAACACATTTGGATGGTTAACACATTTGGATGGTAGTTAAGGGTGGAGGAGCATCAAACCTGCTTACTCAGTCTGAGCATGACGTTCTGATATCCTTCCAGGCATCCAAGATGCTGTTTCCTTCTGGGTCCAATCTCTTGTTCTTCTTCCACTCACCATCCTGTCCTGAGTCACTCAGCTCACCCGAGGCCTCTGATTCTGCCCTTTATAATATACAAAGCTGGTCCATCTAATGGCCACATACTTCCTGCTGCTAATTTCTGAGCTCCATTAGGAAACCTGGATGGTGACAGTGTTTAGGTCCCATTTGGCGTTGTTCTAAGGGCCTCTTCTACCAAATTCTTTAGCTCTCACCTCTAGACTTGTAACTGATCCTCAGTCAGTTGAAACCTACTGCCTGTGGAAGCTTAGTCACTGGATATCACTCCCTTTTCATTTCACTGTGCCCTCCCCACACACATACACATACACACCAGCTCAAGGAACCGTTTAAAGGTTGACTTTGTAAAAGAGGGAAAGTGGATGCGGCTAGATTGATGGGGAAAATGCTAACTGGAGGCAGGGACACATCTGGTTCGAAGGGAAAACCTAAGCTGCTCGCTAGATTGGCCTCTTGGGTTCAATCAGTTCATAATTTCAGTTTATTCAGTACATGTGTTTCACAACTCTGCGAGCTCCAGAAAATACATGTGGTTTTTTCCCCCACACTGGCTGGCGTGTGGAAAGTTGTCAGTCAAATAGTTATGTGCTCCATGAGAAGCACACAGTGGGCTTAAATATTTTCCTTTCTTAATGATTCTTTGAGTGAATCATTTTTTTTATTGATGTGAAATTTGCATAACAATATTAACCATTTTAAGGTGCATACTCAGTAACATTTAGTACATTCACAATGTTAGAAAGCAAAGATTGTCACCATTAACATTTCGAAGCATTTCAGCACCTTAAAAGAAAACTCCACACCCCTTCTTAAGCACTCACTTGTCATTCCCCTTTGCCTAAGCCCCTGGCAACCACCAACCAACTTCCTGTCCCTATACTGGATATTTCCTATAAATTGAATCATACATCATGTGACCTTTTGTATCAGCTTGTTTTACCTAGCATGATGTTTTCAAGGTTCATTCACACTGTGGCATGTATCAGTACTTCGGTTCTGTTTCTGACTGTATTGTATGCATAATGACATTTTGTTTGTCTGTTGATAGACATTTAAATTGTTCCCATCTTCCAGCTATTGTAAATAGTGCTACAGTGAACATTTATGTGTAAGTATCTGTTTGCATACCTTTTGCAACATTATTTGGGACGTATACCTAGAAGTAGAATTTTTGGATCATATGGTAATTCTATGCTTCACTTTTTTTTTGGAAGAAGCACGGTGCCACCTTCCAAGCAGCTGAACCATTTTACATTCCTACCAGAAGTGTACAATGAATTCAATTTCTCCGCACTTCAACACGTCATTTTCAGAGGTTGTATTTTTATAGCCATCTTTGTGGGTGTGAAGTGGTATCTCATTTTCTAAGTATTAGTGATGTAAAGCATTTTTTCATGTGCTTATTGGCCATTTGTATATCTTCTTTGAAAAAATATATATTCAAGTCTTTTGCCTATTTTAGGTTGCATTTTTTGGGGGTTTTTTTGTTATTGGTAGTAAGAGTTCTTCATATATTCTGAATATTAGATATTTATCAGATATATGATTTGCAAGTATTTTCTACAATTCTGTAAGTTGTATTATCACTTTATTAATGCATAAATTTTTATAAAATGTTATAGGTCTAACATCTTTTTGTTTTTTGTTTTCACTGCTCATGCTTTTGGTGTCAAAATCCAAGTTCGTGATGATTTATCTGTCTCTCTGTAAGTTTTATAATTTTAGCTCTTCTACAGGGATAGGCAAATGTAGGTTTACAGTTGTAATACAAGTAAATAATATAATTAATAAATAATAACATAAGAATAAACGTTTTTGCATACTCAAAACTGTAAACCTACTTTTGCCCAACCTGTATATGAATCATCAATTCATTTTGAGTTAATTATTATATATTAGAGGCCCAATGCACAAAATTTGTGCACAAGTAGGCCTTCGCAGCTGCAGTGGCTACCTTGATCCCTCCATCCAGCTCCCACTTCGTATGGAAGGTTGTCCAGAAGGTCATCCAGAAGGATGTCCGGATGGCCATTCAGTTGATTTGCATATTACGCTTTTATTTTTATAGATGGTGTGAGGAAAAGGTCTACCTTCATTCTCTGGCATGTAGATATCCAGTTGTCCCAATGACATTTGTTGAGAGACTATTCTTAACCCCATCGAATAGTCTTGGCACTGTTGTTGAAAATAATTGGCCATGAACATGAGTTTATTTCTGGATTATTTTAGTTCAATTCTATTCCATTGATCTACATGTTTCTTTATACCAGTACCACACTACTTTGATTACGAGGTTTGGAGTACGTTTTAAAATGGGGAAGTGTGAACCTAGCAACTCTGTTTTTTAATCTTTGTTTCAACATTGTTTGGGTGGGTTAACTCATTTTAATTACAGTAAGGCTTCTGTGATTGGTGAGACTCACCCAAGTCTCCCCAGAGGCAACTTGGAGAGAGAGAACCTGGAGACATGGGTTGTGGTTCTGGCTTTGCCACCAATTCTCTAGGTGCCTTTTGCAAACCACAGTTCCACTTTAAGTCTTCCTTTACTCTTCTGCAAAATGAAAACAAGGGGACTCAAATTTACATTTTCTACTTGGGACGTGAAGCTTTTTAATAAGTTTACCCTGAAAAATGCTTAAAATCCTCAAATTGAGATCCTTGGTACCAGAGAAGTGACTATCAGATAGATCTCCTTCTACAACCCCAACACCTGTACCTACCTGGTTTCTCCCTGTTCCTTTCTGAGCCATTAGTAAAGGTGTTGTTCAAGCAAGCACTGAATTGGCAGAGGGGAGAGAAGTCTGGGCCAGGGAGAAAGTTAGAGATTGAATCATCATTAGTTCCTCCTCTAACTATCATTGAATTATGTTTGATATTTTTTTGCTCTTGACTAAAATATGAAGAGTGAAGTCTCATGTATTTTAGATGACAGGTTCACTTATTTAAAAATATAGAGAGAGAACTAGTATGTGCTAGGCATTGTGTTGGATACTATCGTGATACAGAAATAAATTAGCTATGAATCCTACCATCTGGCAATCAGTTTCACATTTGAATAATATCAAGGGGGAATTTTAATTATTTTGAAAGGCCCTATTTTTATTTTTTTACTTTTATTTGGATATTGCTTTTAATTTTTTAAATTGATACTGCACATGTAAGTGGCCTTATAGGAAATCAAAACCCTGAGCATAAAAGGTTAAATACATATACACCTGGAAACCACATTCCATACTAAGTAATTTAGTACAAACTGTGTTACATGGCTAAAATCAGGGTGTATTTGCTACCATTTGTTGACTTTCTTAATTTGATGTAATTTTATAGATTTTCATGCAGAGATACAGTCCAATTCTAGAATATGTGCTAGAGTGCCATCACCTCAATAGTCAGTCTACATCTGTCTCGTGTCCTTAGTTCTATTTTAACTGCCCTGTATCTCATGTTCTAATGTTGGAGTATGGATAGATCATCAGGAAGCTAAAGAGGAGATGATGGTGGCTTGCACAAGGGTGGCGAGCTAGGTAGAGGAGTGCATATGCTGGGGAAGAAGGAGAAAGAGATATCAAAAATGACTCCTAGATTTCTGGCCTGCAATACTGTTTGGTTGGTCCTATTCAGTGAGTTCAGGAACACAGAGGGACGAGGTTTGGGGAGAAGAACAGGATCCCACTTTGCTCAATGGTGCCCAGAAGAGTTATACAACACAGGAGTCCTAGAGGGGATCACAAGTTCAGTTTCAGACAAGTTAAGTTTGAGGTGTCTTTGAGGCATCCAAATGACATCAGTAAGGAGGCAGTTGGAATGCAAAGAAGAGGTCAGGGCTGGAGACACGTGGGAGATGGTAGAAATAGTGGGTCTGGAGGAGGTTTCAAAGGGAAAGGGTATAGAAAGGGAAGAGAACCTCGACTTGAGCCTTGAGTAGCGCCAACTTTCTAACTGCTGCAGGGGAGATTTCCTGAAAGGTGACTAGAGGATAGAAACAGAGAGCATGTGGGAGCACAGAAGCGAAGGAAGAGAGTGCTTCAAAGTGGAGGAGGGAACTTTCAACAACGTCAGATGCTGCTAAGAGCTCAAGATGAAGAGAGGAAATTCCCCCCACATTTAGTGACATTGAGGTCATGGGTGACCTTAAGAGCTGTTTCAGGCTGTGATGGGAAGAGGCAAAATTGAAGTGGACTGTGGAGCAGGAGAGAAAATGGAGGAAGTTGATCAAGGCAACTCCTTTGAGAACTTCGGTTCCCAGACATAGTCTGTTCCCAGTCCTTTGCCATCTTCACTGAGCCCTGTCATCGTAGGTAAATCTCTTCACCTTCTGTATCTGTTACTTCCCACAGAAGCCAGGGGAGGGGCTATGCTGCCTCTCTAACTGCAGGGATAATCTATTGCAAACCAAAATCAGCATATACAGTCTGAGACAGAAAACTGGGCAATGGTGGTATCATTTCTCTAGGGACCCCCCATTTTCTTTAAGTAAGGAGGGGCACAGAGCACTCTAGGCAATAGAAAGCTCAGAAGGATCAAGTGGGGAGGGAGTTTGCATAAGGAAGACTCAGGAAGTGGGGAATAAGGGGGCAAGAGAAGGACAGAGACAGACCTGACCCAAGAAGCCCTGGGGAAGGGATCCTAGTTTATTCCAAGGAAGGGGGAGGCCTGGCAGAACAGCCCCCTGGCATCCACTGCTGGCCTGAAAGAAGGCAGGGCTGGGTTGGGAAAGGATGAGGAAGGCAGAGAGGAAGGGCAGCAGGAATAATTACTCGAGTTGGCAGCGGGCCCCAGCTAGGGGGTGACACCTGGGACTCCAGGGTGGAAAAGAGTGAGGGTTCCTTTAATGGCCACAGGTGTTGGAGTAGAAAATTTTCCATGAAAAGGGGGCTGTTCCACATGATTAAAATAACCACTTGGGCCCTCTTGGCAAGCTCAGGCCTTGTTTTTTTCACACTTTGCAGCGTGTCCTTCAACTCCTTTTGGAGGTTGTTCCAAGGATAAATGGCAAAAGAAATTCCTTTTCTTCTCACACACGCTAATAAGGAAGGAGTGGAAGAAAGTGGGCCCTCCAAGGGCACTCTAGGGGGGAAGGGGCAGAGGCTCTGGGATGGGCCCAGAGGCTCTGGGCAGGGGCACTCTGGGATGAGGCAGGGCGTATGGAAGTGAAATGCTTACTGTGGATCTGGGAAAACAGTCGGGGTGAGGTGGGGGGTTCATGAGGGGGGATTGTCTAGTTGGAGGCTGCTTGGCGGGAAAGCTAGAAATAGAGTGACAGGGACTGAAGCACATCCGAGAGTGAGAGCTCAGGACCTGGTCCCTTGTGTTGGGCCTGTGGGGAAGATGACCACAGCAATGTGTCATGAGAGGCTGGGAGGAGACAAATTTGTACCTTCTGGTGGTTTCGAGGTTGTCTGTAGGGAGAAGCCTTGCCCAGATGCTATTTAAGGGCATGCTTGCATGGCACCGCCCACCATCTGAGCAGGTGACTGGGTGGCTGGCTGTTCTGGCTTTCCCTCCGTAACATGGGGCTGCTAGAGGATTGAATACATTGTGAAGGAAGCACAAGGCATGTAAACAACAGATAATGTTAATGATGATGGCGTCATTCAACCTGAGAACTCCAGAGTTTACAACCATTCTGGTCTCCATCCCAGTCTTAATTGCACTTGGTTTTCTTTGTTTCTTTAGACCCCCTCCCTCAGCACCATGGAAGTTCCATGTGACTCCTAGGAATGAATGCAGAAGGTTACCCACTTCCACCGCAGTAAAGTACAAGGCACTTATATGTTACTGCTGCTGGTGACATTATTATTATTATTATTATTATTATTATTATTATTATTATTATTAGGCAAAAGCCAACCATGGCCTTTTCCAGCCATCTTACTTTCCACAAAATGCCATCTGCCCCTGTGAGCATGCCTCTCACTATCACAGGAAGATACTAGGCCCTTGCTGGGTCCTTCTCCTCTGCTCGTCCACATTCTCCACAGGCTCCACAGGCCTTCTCGGGAGATGTCAGAGAGCCGGCCTTGACCCCATGTGGCCTTCCTGACCATCTTAAGCCTCACTGACACTTTTCTCCTCAGAACAACACTCTCAGACAGCTGTTTTCCAGAAGCAATCTGAGGGTCACCTATATCAGACTTTCCTGGGGAACTTGGAAAAGCAGGGAACTTTTCCCTATTCTGAATTAGGATCCCTAAAATGGAGCCAGGGAGTCTACACTTGTAATGGACCCTACAGGGGAATCTTGAGAGCTACACACAGCTTGACACCTGATCATCTGCTGTCCCTCATTGTCTGGGCCAAATCGGCAGTACTGAACCACGTTGTACCTGTACTGTGAAGAGTTTAATAACGGTAGATAAAAAGATGCTAGTAGATATAGCCCTAGCCAGTTTGGCTCAGTGGATAGACTGTCAGCCTGCAAACTGAAGGGTCCCAGTTTCAATTCCAGTCAAGGGCACATGTATGGGTTGCAGGCTCAATCCACAGTTAGAGGGTATGCAGGAGGCAACCAATACACTAGCATTCTCTCTCTCCCTTCTTCTCTGAAATCAATAAAGAGATTTTTTTTTAAAAAGATACATACATACATACATATTTATGATGGATAATAGATAGGGATATAGAAAGATAGGTAGGTAGATAGATACATACATAGATAATAAATGATAGGAAGATGATAGATCAATAGATAATGGATGGACAAATAGATAAGGATTTAAAAAGATAGATAATAGATGAGAAATAGATGATAGATAGATAGATAGATAGATAGATAGATAGATAGATAGATAGAACAAAATCTTGATACAGTTTTGGTTTCAGTTCTGATATCTCATGGTATTGAAGTATGGAATCCATAGAACAGAGTCTCATAAAATACAGGGCCTGAATCTATGAATCTGTCCAGGGGAAAGGCAGCAGGAGGGTTCCTTTGGACTCAGCAATCCAGCAGGATGACGTTCAAGTTCGCCCGTCACTGGCTGAGTACATTTTGGGGAGTTTCTGAATCTCTCAAAGACTAATTTTCCCATCATAACGAGGACATAACAGTCCTTGCTCTCAGGAGCATGGTGAACGGAGACTTTGATGGTGCAGGCCTGGTAAGGGGCTATGTGCTTCAGTTCCAGCCTCTGCACCTGGGCAGGCGCCCCCAGGTATCTACTGTGACTCCCCCAAAATAAACATCGTCCCCAACCCTAACCTCACGGCTGCCTTTCTCTCAAAGAGCCTGCCCTCCACATCTTTCCAGGATGGACTGCTTCAGCGTCAGAGCTGCTCACTTCTACCCCTGATCCATCCCTCCCCCAAGCCCTCCCTAATGTGTAATCCTCCCAAAGCTACCTGTGTTCCCTCCACTGGGGGGGGAGAGGGGTCCCAAAGCGTAAGCCTTACGCTCAGAGTGCTGACAACCTAGTTGATGATTTGAAGCCAACACATACAAACTGATTGGAGAAGTGTTCGGTACTAAGCCATGAGCCATGCTATGAGGTCACTAGGAATCCAGAGAAGGGAGAATTCCACGTAGGCTGGAATGATCAGGGAAAACTTCCTGGAGGAGGAGGAGGAACCAGGGCAGGAGCTTAAAGGCTATGGAGGTTGGAAAGAAACTGGAATAATGGGAAAAGGCCTACTGATAAGAGGGTGGTGGGAAGAACAGGGAGAGGAAGCCAGCTCGGCAGGTGCTGTAATTGTGAAGGGCCTCAGTTGGCCAAGCATGGGCCTTCAACTGCATGCTGCATGGGTGAACCATGGCCTCTGTCCAACCCTGCTCGGACAAGCTGGCCATCAGGACTCCCACATGTCCTGGGGCTGCCCCATTGATTGGCCTGTGAAAGGCCACTTGGTGGGCTGGTTGCCGAGAGACGGCCCCAGAGGCCAGGGCTGGGATTAGTGAGTGGCCCTGTTTGCTCTTCTTTCTGGGAGGCAAGAGGACTTTGGTCTCAGCTTATCAAACTGCCCTGGGTTTGAAAGCCCAGGAATGCAGCCTTGGGCAAATGTGCAGGTTCACAGGACACCCATTAATCAAACAGTTCCCTTCCCTCCACCCCTAATAACCTGACACCACTACACACACACACACATGCACACACACTCACTTACATTGACTGCACTTTTATAGGGTCTTCTGGAAGTGCAAGCTTCGCTAGCAGCTGAGCCAGGCCCCAGTGGAGGGACTGCAGGAGACTGGGCTGGCTTAGACACTGTGTCTCTCCCTAGTTTGCTGTGGGCCTACCAGAGGCAGCCTGAAGTCTAGTTAGGGACTTCCAGGAAGGTCAATAGATCGGGTCCCCTTGGACCATATGTTAACATCTCTCTACTCTGCTCTATCGTCCCTGAGTTCAGGCACCCAGCACCTCTGGTCTAGATGCCTCCAGCAACCCCTCCTGGGCTCTGTCCAAGCCAGAGGGCAGCCCCAAGAAACGCCTTCTCCACCTCGCAGACAGAGTGGGATCCCTAAAATCTACACCTTAAGTGCCTTTTCATCTTAAAACTCTTCCACCCACTCCCACTGCCATCGTCTCAGGATAAGGTCCAACTGATGCTCCGCATATCCTGCAGCTGTCTGCGACCCACACAGTCTGAATTACCTGCAGTTCAGGGGTGCTCTGCTGCGCCCTCACCTTTGCATGCCCTCTGTCTGGAGTATCTACAGCCCCCACACCCTTGTCTGACTAACCCCTGCATGACCTCCAGCACTTGGCTTGCTGTCCTTTCCGCTGGGCAGTGCAGCCCCCACATGCTCCTCAGCCTCACAGCCTCATTATGCTAGGGGGCTGCTCTCCTTTCCTCTCTACCTCTCCACTAGACCCCCACCCCCACCCCCAGCTCCCAGCAGTGGGCCTGGCGCCTAACAGGCACCCTATCAGTATTTGCTGAATGTATGAATGCCAGCTGTTTTCAAATATTTGAAAGGCTGTCATGTGAAAGGAGGGTTAGTCCTAACCTGAGTGGTTCAAGAGGCACAATCAGGACCAACAAGTGTGAGTAACAGAGAGGCAGGAACTGGGTGGGGTTCACCTATAACATAGGCTGCTCTGGGAGGTAGTGAGTTCCCTGCCCCCTGTAGTCACAGAATGGCACAGGATGGCCCCTCGAAGCAGATGGCAATAGAAGGCATTCTGTTTGGACAAGATGACCTCGTAGGCCTTGTAGCTCAGGATGCTGAGGGTTAGTTCGACTTTGGGTTCCCCGCTGCATATACACACCCTTCACAGTGCAGACTTGAGCTTTGCCAGGCAGGGCCTGGCCAGGCTGGGCCTCAGAGTGCTGAGGAGCAAGATGCAGGCCCAACTAGGACGGGAAATCTGTCACCATTCAGGGGAGGCCTGCTTTGTGCTTTGTGATTGAAATGTGACCATGAGGACATGGCCACTTCTCCACCCCAAACCTTCAGGACCAGCACTCTGCCCTCACCCTCCTCCTTGAGAGTTGGGCAGTATGTTTCTGACCAATGCTGGGACCTGGCTCTTTGACATCAGAGCCAACCCAGGTGCAGTGGGGGAGGAGAAGTGACCTCAGCTCAGTCAGTGCGGCTCCTTGGCCTCAGCTGGGCTGTCCTCCCTCACCAGCAAGGTCACTGTTATCTGCTCCCTGAACGAGCAAGCTTGCAGGGCCTGGATGCCCTCCAAATATGTAGAGGGAGTTTTAACATAACCCAAGACTAGAAGGCCTCCCACGCCTGCCATTTTCCATGTGCTGTAAACTCCAGGCAAAGACACAAAAGAAGGCTCATGGCAGCACTTCTGCAGCCATAGGCCATCAACGTTTTCTGCGCATGCACACATGTCTATATGTGTCAGTGTGTCCCTATGTGTCAATGTGTGTGTCTGTGTTTGTTGATGTGTGTCTGTGTCAATGTGTAAACATATACTATGTGTGTATGTGTGCATGTGTGTTCATATGCCAGTAGGTCCTTGGAGATACAAGCACACTATTATTAGTGGAAACTGATTGCTAACAGTCTAAAAGTGAGTTTACTAAACCTTAACCCAGGATAACCAAACAATGTGGTAATTTAGCTTAAGGCAAATGGCTATATATATCTCAATGGTCTTGGAGGACATCGCTATATTATGCTAAAGTACAAGAAGTTATGCTTATCATGATGATTCTTTATCATCAAGAAAACATTTAGAGTATCCTTTATTTAGGGAACCAGGGTACCAGGAACCAGTTGTAGGGTCATCATACATTATTAACATTTTTTAAAGTTTTGTTTTCAAAGAGTGTCCTTTATCAGAATATCAGTACTGCAGAGATCTCAGGTACAAATGCCACATAACTGAAGGTGACTATCCTGTATAATAAAAGGTTAATATGCTGTGTCTGGTTGTCCGGTCCTCCTTTCAACCAATCAAAGCATAATATGCTAATGATATGCTAAGGCCACTCAACCACTCGCTATGACATGCACTGACCACCAAGAGGCAGATGCTCCAACTGGTAGGTTAGCTTGCTGCTGGGGTCCAGCCAATCGGAACTGAACAAGACTGGCCAGACATGCCCTTGAACCCTCCTGCAGTCCCTCCCCAGCCGGCCAATTCCCACAGCCCTCCCCAGCCTGATCGTGCACCGGTGGAGTCCCTAGGCCTGGCCTGCGGCCCTCTTGCAATCCAGGACCCCTTGGGAGACAAGGAGAGCTAATTTCAACCCGATTCCACAGTCCAGGCCGAGGAACCCCACTGGTGCACAAATTCGTGAACTGGACCTCTACTAATAGAATAACCTGAATGAGTTGATTCCCAGGGTAAATCAAACCTTTTAAAAATACATATTTTTTATGTTTTTACATTTCAATACCTTAGCAATTCTTAGGTCCAAAGAAAACTAGGAAAAATATGAAGAAATATTCTTTATCATTATCAGAAATTATTAATGACCACTCAGGTCCTTAGAGGTGTATTTAGTTGGTATCCAAGAGCCCACTAAAGACACATTTGAAAACGATGTATGTGTGGACTGAAGTACATTTTTCTTGAGAAGAACATATGTGTGTATTATTCTTAGAATAAGGAGTGGGGGTAGATGAAGTGCTATCCACTCCATTTTATAAATGAGTTTTGTGTCCATCCTGCCATCTCCAAATGCCTGGTGTGCTGAAGCTCATGATGTGGGTGTTGCCCTCTCTGAAAGCGAAGCTTCAACATCCTTCTCTAGATATGGTGCAATGCATTTCCTCAGACATTCACCTGCAGTCCCAGTGGGATGCATGAGAAAGCTAGGACTCTAGGTTTCATCTTACAGAAATCAGCTGAGCTTAGGCATAAGTAGAATTTATGATAAGGATACAGAATCTCTCCCAGGGTCTCCAGACAGAAAAAAGAAAGTCAAGTATAAGAAAGGCCCTGGGGCTCTGTCTGTCTCCCAGTCCAGTTTTTCTAAATGAGTCCAATCACTCTTCTTTTGGGCCACAGAAAGCATGTTAAACTCAAAGGCTAACATGGGCCAAATAAACAAGGTTTAAGTTTATGTGGGCTGCAAAAAAAACCAAAAGCTTCAATTTTCATAGAAACATAGGTTTATTTTTACAGAGATATGCTGAATACAAGGGGCTGAAATAAATGAGTAATCAATAACATAAAATAATAAAACATTTTAATTAAAATTAATATTTTTCTTGAACATTAACTTACCAGACACTGAATAACTGCACAAGTTAGTAAGCATTACACAAATAAACCTATTTTTCTTGTTCTCCAAAAGCAAAATATTTCCTGTTGCACACACCAAATAAGTTAGTACAAGACTAATGATGTGGCAATCAGCTACTAAAATATTCGCCTCTAGTATTAGTGGAGAGAAATGGTGCACCTGCACATAAGGTGTGTAAGGGAAATGAATGCAATGTGATTAACAAATGTTGTAGTTTATTATTAATAATCTATCTATATATATAAAAGGCTAATATGCTAAGTGTTCGCTGTGGTGCGCACTGACCACCAAAGGGTAGATACTCAATGCAGGAGCTGTCGAGCTGCAGTGACTTGGCAGCAGAGGTTCTCGGGTGACATACACAGAAACAGAGAGGAGGGAGCCCAATTCCTCGAAGGGCCATGTGATTCCACCTTCGG